>JBBPBX010026813.1:4291-24750 GCA_038048925.1 Garcialebias charrua | reverse complement strand
CCAGACTCTGGACCAACATGTACCCAGACTCTGGACCAACATGTACCCAGACTCTGGACCAACATGTACCCAGACTCTGGACCAACATGTACCCAGACTCTGGACCAACATGTACCCAGACTCTGGACCAACCTGTACCCAGACTCTGGACCAACATGTACCCAGACTCTGGACCAACCTGTACCCAGACTCTGGACCAACATGTACCCAGACTCTGGACCAACATGTACCCAGACTCTGGACCAACCTGTACCCAGACTCTGGACCAACCTGTACCCAGACTCTGGACCAACATGTACCCAGACTCTGGACCAACATGTACCCAGACTCTGGACCAACATGTACCCAGACTCTGGACCAACATGTACCCAGACTCTGGACCAACATGTACCCAGACTCTGGACCAACATGTGCCCAGAATCTGGACCAACATGTACCTAGACTCTGTACCAACATGTGCCCAGACTCTGGACCAACATGTACCCAAGACTCTGGACCAACCTGTACCCAGACTCTGGACCAACATGTACCCAGACTCTGGACCAACCTGTACCCAGACTCTGGACCAACATGTACCCAGACTCTGGACCAACCTGTACCCAGACTCTGGACCAACCTGTACCCAGACTCTGGACCAACATGTACCCAGACTCTGGACCAACCTGTACCCAGACTCTGGACCAACATGTACCCAGACTCTGGACCAACCTGTACCCAGACTTTGGAGCATGATTTACCCAGATTCTGGACCAACATGTACCCAGACTCTGGACCAACCTGTACCCAGACTCTGGACCAACCTGTACCCAGACTCTGGACCAACATGTACCCAGACTCTGGACCAACATGTACCCAGACTCTGGACCAACCTATACCCAGACTCTGGACTAAGCCCTAATGTAGTGAAAAACATCATTATAAACAGCAGCACGAACATGAGTCTGTATGAGCAGATGGTCACAGATGAACACAGCAACAAGAAAACAGATCAGCATCAGCATGATGTGATATTTTGCAGTGTTTATTCTTATTATTTATTTATTCATGAGTCTAACAGCCTCAGGGTAGAAGCTGTTCCTCAGTCTAGTGGTTCTACATTTGATGCTCCTCAACCTCCGTCCTGAGGGGAGTGGGGCAAAGAGTGAGTGTGCTGGGTGAGTGAGGTCTTTCATGATGCAGGTGGCTCTTTTCCTGCATCTGGAGGTGTAAATGTCTGTGATGGTGGGGAGACTGACTCCAACAGACTTCTGTGCAGCCTTCACCACTCTCTGTAGAGCTTTCCTCTCTGCAACTGTGCAGCCTCCATGCCACACATTGATGCTGGAGCACAGGATGCTCTCCACTGCACACCTGTAGAAGGAGGCGCGATGGAGCGGAGCTTCAACTGTACAGCCTCGCTGCAGCATCGCAGCACCCTCGCAGCAGCGAGGACCTTCTCCTTACGGATTAATTTACGGGAGACACTTGGTGAACTTTGTGTGTGTCTTGACTGGAACAGCGATAACTCCCAAAATCGCCGCGTGCAACGAGCGGAGCTGGCGAACACCGGAAGAGGAACAAGCTAACATTAGCATCGGATTCGGGTGGTCTCATGCTAAAAGGAGCAGCAAATTGCGGCGCGCTCAGACGGGTTTCGGTAAGTTATCTTAAGCTAGCACTAACAGTAAGTCAAATGAGTAATAAAAAAAGAGCTAATTTTAAAACAACAACACATTACAGATACTGGCTGTTGCAGAGGGCGTAAACAGATCGTTGAAGGGCGTGGACTTCAGAACTTGTATCAGAAACCGGTCGTTCAAAACGAAAGTTAAAAATGGCAGAATTAAAAAGGGTATAATTAATTATCTAAGAATTATTTTGTGTATTAAAATGAATTAATATTGTCAAGATAGCACACAGACATAATATAAAAATTTTAAAGACCTATACTGTATGTGGTCCCCTTTAAAGAAATAAGCTTAAAAAACACTTAAATTTGCCAAAAACAGCTGAAAAGTAGCTGAAAAAGCAGACAGAAAATGTGCACAGAAACAGCTAAATAGTAGCTGAATTAGCAGAAAAGGCTGAAACTAGCAGAAAAAGCTGACATTAGCAGAAAGAAGTAAATGAGGTTGAAAGTAGCAGAAATGAACATGAAAACTTGAATTTATCTGAAAATAGCTGAAATTAGCTAAAAAAATAAAAATGTATCTGAAAATGTAGAACAAGCTTAAATTAGCAGAAAAAAAAGCAGAAAAAACGTGTTTGCCCAATTAGGCTGAAAGAAGCCGAAATTAGCACAAAAAAGTGGAAATTATTTGGAAAAAAGCTGAAATTAGCAACAACAACAAAAGTTGATGAAAATTTTTAACAGAGTTTTATTCTGAGTGCAGTATTGTGGTTAAATTGCTGAAATTTCCTGCAAGCAGACAACATCTGTACCAAAAAAAAAAAAAGAAAAAACTAAACAAATATTAGCATGTAGCTAAGATGTAACTAGCGTGTGTTCTGTACCGGTCTCTGCGATGCCGATGTTGAGTATCGGAGCCTTGTGTTTCGGTGGGAAATCCTCGGCGGCAGCCTTGAAGCTGAGAGTGCCGTCATCCTTCTTGATCATTTTAAAGATGCGTATCGTATCTCCGTTGGCCAGCCAGGTGATAAACGCCCTGCAGGTGAGACGTAACGAGTCAGAGCGGGTGGTGATGGGTTTCCATAACAGCTAGGACAAGTTTATTCTTACATATCACAGACAGGCAACAGCCGTGTATATTTTCATTATATTCATGTTAACTATTCGTTTACTGGTCACCCTTTAAATCCGCCTGTGGTTCTATGGAGGACTATCAATGAAAAGGCATTAAAGCTTCTAACTATTAGTATTAAGCAAGACGCTACAGAAGAGCAGTAAATACAAAGCTGGCGTGCATACGTACGTCTTTTTTACAGAAGAATCGATACGTCTATAAAAATAACGGCCCTCCATTAATAATTCGGTCATCAGACCATAAACACAGCTGACAATGTAAAACGAGTTTTTCAGAAGGGAAAATAGATTTTACTTTTATTTTTGTTACTGCTCTGTTATTTATAAAGACTGTTAAGTTTTTATCATAAAAATATACTTCTAGTCTCAGAAATCACTGCTGCTAAAAATTTGACGGTCGACTACATATTTAAGTACTAAAAAGAAAAAAAAAGGAAACAAAGTTAAGGATTAAAGCCATATTTTAACTTTTTCTCTTGTCCTGTTAGAGGGACCTGGTTTAAGGATTTCAGATACAATACAGGCATATTTTACAGTTCGTTCCTGCGTTGGGGTTAATTTAAAGCTGGACGAGGGTCGTCTTGTGTAAATAAAGTTTAGTGAACGAGAGCGAGACCTGGAGTCTGGGCTGAAGCGGACCAGCGTGGCGTGATCCAGCTCCACGTTGGCTCTCAGATACTTGTGCTCCCGCTCCAGGAAGTCTTTGGTGCTCCAAATCCGAACGGTGCGATCGTCTGCGCACGACGCCAGGTACTTCCCGTTACTGCTGAAATCAAGACACGTCACGTTCCCACTGTGGCCCTGAAGAGCACAAGAACACACTCGCATGAACAACACTGACCCTGGAGGACGTGTGGAAATTATCCAGAAGAGGTCACACTAACAAAAGCTATCATTTCACTTGTTCTTCTAAAAAAACTTTTTATTATTTATGTAGAATATATTTGTGCCTGCAATGTCCACCATCACTTTATTTTTGACTATGGGTTGATGATAAATTCCACTTTCATTTAAATTAATAACATTTTTATACTTTTATTCACACTTTCTTATTATTCTAAGCAAAACAATAACAAAATTATTATTATTATTTTTTATTCAGATGGTGAAAGAAGATGACATCATTTTATGGGTGTACATTACTTGTTCAGGTTTATCTGATATGTTGTTAATTAGCTGCTGCCCCCACAACATATAATGGATGGATAATTATGTTTTTTCATGTTGCATAATTAGCATGCTTGATTAAAAACATGTTTCCCCATTAATCTTTGATTTGATTTGATGTTTATTCATTCATTTTAAAAGAACAATACAAAACAGTTTCATCAGATACAAGAATACAAGTAGGATAAAATGAAAGGAGCAGAAAGAAGATGAAATCTTATTATATCTGCCCCTTATTTCACAGTTTGTTCAACCAATGATAACCTTCAAACTACATCACAAAATGAATAACTACTTAATTTTTCTAACTGTAATACACAAACTACATCACAAAATGAATAACTACTAAATTTTTCTAACTGTAATACACAAACACACTAAGCTACATCATATATAGTTTTTGAGCAAGTCCTTTTTGACCTTTTTCTTAAATGTATACATTGATTTTGCATTTTTAACATCACTCTCCAGAACATTCCACAATCGAACTCCCTGAATTGAGGTAGACCGTCCCTGCTGGTTCTGAATTGTGGTTTGATGAATATCTCTGTCCCTTTGAGATTGTAATAACTTTGTCTTTTTATAAAATTTCTTTGGATATTTAAAGGTAATGTGTTATTATGAGCCCTATACATAACTGATAAAATACTATATTCTACCAATTCCTGGAATTTCAATAAATTTAGCTGAAGAAACAAGGTGTTTGATGGGTGACTGAAATGTTTTCTGGTGATTACTCTTACAGCTCTCTTTTGTAAAATAAAAACAGGCTTTGTAATTGTTTTGCACGCTTTTCCCCAAACCTCAATACAATAGATTAAATGTGGAACAATGATTGTGTTATACAACATATACAGAGCTTTATCAATTAAAAAATCCCTGACTTTATACAGTACTGCAATTGATCTAGCTATTTTTATTTTAATGGAATTTACATGATGTTTCCATGTCATCAATGATGACACCCAGAAACTTCACTTCACTCACTTTACAGATCACAACATCTTCAATTTCAAATGGATCGTCAACAATTCTCTTTTTGTTACTGAATATCATGTAATTAGTTTGATCTAATCTTATCTATCTTATCCATCTTAATCTTTAGGGATATGAAAGGTTTTTGATGTATTTGTCAATGTAGGTTTTCATGAACCTGTTTAAAAGTTGTTTTCTTTTCAATTAACGATAATTGGAGGCCGGGTGGAGATTGTCAAAGTGCCATATATTGTCCATGTCTGAATTACAGTGACGTTATATTGCTTGTTTTACATAAATCTGTGATGCATTTTACTACTTGTTTTGAAATTGTAATAGGGGGTGGTCGTGAGATGGAGTGAGTCGCAGCCAGTGCTCCGGGTAAAATTTATTTTTTAGTACCACCAAGCCCTCTATATGTAATATTTTTTGCCTATCATCACGCACACAACTTCTATCAAGCATCTGTATAGCACTTTGAGATTTTCATTAATGAAAAGTGCGTTATAAATTGAATTCATTATTATTATTATTATCTCTTTTGAAGATTTTAAATTAAAAATGTCTCAAAAGTCGACAAGATCCAAGAAAGACGCTGAGAAGGATGACGCTGGCCTAACCCTCGAGGCAATTACCTCGCTGCTGGAGGAACACCGCGCGGCTCTGTCAGCTGAGTTTAAACAAACTTTTAGTCAGCTGGATCTCAAACTGGACCAGACCCGGCTGGCGGTGGAGGAACACGGCCAGCGTGTGTCATCACTGGAACTTGTCACTAACGACCTGAGCCAGCGCATGTCGGAGGTGGAAAACACCTGCTCAACTCTGCAGGAGGAAAACGCCAGACTAAGATCTAAACTGGCGGATTTAGAAAATCGAAGCAGACGGCAGAATATTCGTGTGCTGGGTTTACCGGAATCTATTGAAAGCGGACGTCCCACAGACTTCTTCTCCAACCTGCTGTGCGACATCTTCGGGCGTGACACGCTTCCTTCTCCACCCGAACTGGACCGGGCTCATCGAACCCTCGCTCCGAAACCCGCCTCGGACCAGCGGCCGCGCCCGGTTATCCTGCGAGTGCACCGGGTCCAGGTAAAGGAGCTGCTGATCCGGGAGGCCCGACGCAGAGGCAGGCTTGAATACCAGGGTAAACCGGTGCGGATCGTGGAAGACTACAGCCCAGAAGTCCTCAACCAGCGAGTGGAATATAAGGACGTGATGTCCGCACTGTATTCTTTGGGTCTAAAACCTGCTCTGCTTTTTCCTGCTCGACTTCGCGTGACTTTACCTGATGGACACAGAAAGTGGCTGGGCTCGGTCGAAGAGGCGCAGAAGTTCAGTGACACCTTTCAAGCTTCACAGCGCAAGTAATATTTAAACTTTTCTTCTAACTGATGAACAATGTACGGAAGCGTATTGCTGACACCAATGCGCTGTTCCCGCACTGGCTTTGTTTCTGTTTACACTAAACTTTTCTTTACATGAGGTGAGGAACAGATGAGCAGGACTCTGCACATACTCTGATTATCTGAGACTTTTTTAGTTGCAGCTTTTTTTGAACTATTAACATTTTTGAAATGAAACATTTTTCCTTTTCTCGTTTACCTGTTGACTATTTTGAGCTGAATCTTGGGTTAGTCCTGGATTGATTGATAATTAATTTGAGATTGGGATTAATTTAACTTTACGTTTGTATATGTGTGCGTGATTACCGGTACACATTTATGTGTATACATTTTTTGGCCTTGCATACTTTAAACTAGTTTGTGAGGTGCTTATAAAATTTTTTTTTTTTTTTTTTTTTTAGGCATTAGGTATTTAGGCACATAAATAATTGAAGTAGGCCTATCCAGGTATAAAAATGGGTGAAATATATAATGTTTTTAATATATTATTTTGAACTATTAACATTTTTCCTCTTCTTGTTTACCTGTTGACTATCTTGAATTGAATCTTGAATTGGTCTTGGACTGATTGAAGATTTAATTTAGGATTAGGATTAATTTAACCTTGTTTATATGTGTATGCGTGATCACACATCTATGTGTACATTTTTGGCCTTGCATGAGGTGCTTATACATTTTTTTTCCCTCTGATGATACTGGAGCACTAGTTTAAAAGTTAGACAGGAGACTTATTTTTAATTTCTATGGAGCTTGCTGCTTCTGTCTGTTGCAGCTGTCCAGGGTGGGAAAGGGAGGGGGTGGGGGGTCCATCACTGCCATTAATTTATATTTTCTTTCACTTTGCCAAGAACTGCACAGCCATCAACACATTAGACTGTATTACCTACCTTTCTTATACAAATTATTAGTAATATGAGTGGTCAGTTGGTGTTGTCAAGCTGGAACGTCAAAGGTTTAAACCACCCCGTCAAGAGAAGGAAGGTGCTCTCTCATTTAAAACAGTTAAATACAGGCATTGCTTTCCTGCAGGAGACTCACATTAGAAGTGACGATAGCAAACGATTACTGCAAACATGGCACGGGCAGAGTTTCCATTCCTCATTTCGAGCAAAGGCTCGGGGCGTCTCGATCCTCATCAGTCAAGACATTTCATTTGAACCTTTTCAAGTTAACTCAGATAAATATGGTCGTTTTGTGATTGTTTCCGGTAAATTGTACAACACACCAGTAGTGCTAGTTAACGTTTATGCCCCAAATACGGATGATGTTGGTTTCTTTGAGAAATTATTTTCACTGCTCCCGGACCTAAACACATACTCATTGATACTCAGTGGTGACTTGAATTGCTGGTTGGACCCAGTTTTGGACAGATCCTCTACAAACCCTGCCACAGCCAGCAGGTCGTCCCACACTATTCGTGCCTTTCTATCTAAGTATGGCCTGTGCGATGTATGGCGTTTTTTACACCCAGCTGAGAGAGAATATTCTTTTTTTTCTCATGTTCATCATTCATACTCGAGGATCGATTACTTTTTCATGGACAACAAACTTCTTCCCTCTGTCCGTGGCTGTGACTACCACAGTATTGTCATCTCAGACCATGCACCTGTCACTCTGTCTTTGTCCCTCCCTGACATTCCTATAAGGAGTAGACAGTGGAGATTCAATTCAACGTTACTGTCAAACAATGATTTTGTTACATTTATAGAAAAAGAAATAACCTTCTTTCTATCCATAAACAGAACTCCTGGGATCCCATTGTCAACCGTTTGGGATACCCTTAAGGCCTATCTTAGGGGACAAATCATTTCATATACCGCCCGGCTGAGGCAAAAATCTCAAAAAGAAAGAACTGATTTAGCCCAGCAGATAAAAGAAATTGATCAACAATATGCTCAAAACAAATGCCCTAATCTGTACAAAAAAAAGTAGAACTCAAAACTAAGTTTGATTTATTGTCTACATACTCAATAGAACAATCACTTTTGAAAAGTAAATCATCATTTTACATACATGGAGAAAAGTCAGGAAAACTACTGGCAAATCAGTTGAAGGGTGCCATGGCTAAACAAATCATCCCTAAGATCCAATTAGAGAACGGCACCACAACTCTAGATCATTTACAAATTAACAGAGCATTTAAGGACTTTTATTCCCATTTATATACTTCAGAATCCCATACCAACAAGAATTTATCTTCTCAGTTTTTCGAAAAGACCAACATGCCAAAACTCACACCCAACCTGAAAGATGCACTGGAGATCCCAATATCCCTGACAGAAATTGTGTCAGCTGTATCGGTAATGCAGTCTGGCAAATGTCCGGGTCCTGACGGCTTCCCTGCTGAATTTTTTAAGAAATTTTCTTCATTACTTTCCCCACTCTTACACTCGGTTCTCTTAGAGTCATTTGACCAAGGATCCCTTCCGAAATCTTTTTTAGAGGCCTGCATTACCCTCATTGCAAAGAAAGGAAAAGACCCAACTCACTGTTCCTCTTATCGACCAATCTCCCTTTTAAATACAGACGCCAAAATTTTAGCCAAAGTTCTTGCTCAAAGGTTGGAAAAGATCCTTCCTTTGATCATATCAAAAGACCAGACTGGATTCATTAAAGGCAGGCACTCCTTTTTTAATGTCAGACGCCTTTTTGACATTATTTATTCTCCTTCGGATACTGTTCCTGAGTGTGTTATTTCCCTTGATGCAGAGAAAGCATTTGATCGGGTTGAATGGGACTACTTGTTTAATGTTCTTGACAAATTTGGTTTTGGCCCCAATTTCATTACATGGGTGCAATTAATTTACTCACATCCCACCGCAACCATTCGTACCAACTCTCAGATATCAAAACCCTTCAGTCTACATCGAGGAACTCGCCAGGGATGCCCACTGAGCCCTATGCTCTTTGACCTGGCAATTGAACCTCTTGCCACTGCCTTGCGGTCCTGTGACACAATTTCAGGAATCTGGAGAGGCGATATGGAGCACAAGGTCTCCCTTTATGCTGATGACCTTTTACTTTTCATTTCTCATCCGACTGACACGCTGCCCTCCGTTTTATCATTACTTGAGGAATTTGGAATAAACTCTGGTTACAAATTAAACCTGAGTAAAAGTGTAATTTTCCCTGTCAATACCCTGGCGCAGACTCTTGACTTTGGTAAATGGCCTCTTAAAATTGAGAAGACAAAATTCTCTTACCTGGGTGTTACAGTTACGAGGAGGTATAAAGATTTATATCAAGAAAACTTTGTCTCTCTGTTGAATCAGACAAAGCAGGCATTATCCCGATGGTCACCGCTTTCCATTTCCCTCACAGGCCGTATTAACTCAGTCAAGATGGTCACTTTACCTAAGTTTTTATATCTTTTTCAAAATATTCCTGTTTTTATCCCTGGTTCATTCTTTGTTCAGTTAGATTCCATCATTTCATCATATCTGTGGCAAGGAAAACGTCCACGCTTAAATAAGACACATCTCCAAAAAACTAAGGCCGCAGGCGGTCTTGCCCTTCCAAATTTCCGCTTTTATTATTGGGCAGCAAACTTGCACTGTCTAGCATTCTGGTCATTCTATTACAACAGGCCTGACAGCCCTGACTGGGTAGAGATGGAGTCACAGTGTTCTGGGAAATGGTCCTCCGTGGCTTTCTTGGGATCCTCACTCCCGCTTCCACCACTTACAACTGTTATAAATCCAGTTATAAAACACTCACTAAAAATCTGGGCACAATTTCGTAAATGTTTCAATTTCTCTAGTTTCTCTCTCTATAGCCCTATCATGTCTAACCAACTTTTCAAACCCTCATCTCAGGACTCTGTTTTTAAAGAATGGCAAAGAAGGGGTATAGTACGCTTCAATGACTTGTTTCTCAATAACACTTTAGCTTCATTTCAACAACTATGTGAAAAATTTGGTCTTCCCCAGTCCAATTTTTTCAGGTATCTCCAAATACGGCACTTTATTACTCTTCATTTGTCCAGCCTCTCCATTTCAACCGATAGCAGTATTGTTGACACTATTCTTTCTCTAGACCCAAATAAAAAACAGTCCATTTCATTCATTTACAGTAAACTATTGGATTTGAAGCGTGCTTCCTCAGATAAAATAAAAGCTGCTTGGGAAGAGGATCTCGGCTCCTCTATCTCAGAGGACTCTTGGACCTCCATACTCAAACTGGTGAGCTCCAGTTCTCTCTGTGCTAGACATTGTCTAATACAATTTAAAGTGGTGCACAGAGCTCACATCTCTAAACTGAAATTGTCCTCTATGTATCCTGATGTCAGCCCATACTGTGTGAGATGCAAACATGCTGAAGCCTCTCTCTCCCATATGTTTTGGTTTTGCCCATCTCTGAACAAATATTGGCGGGAAATCTTTCAGACTTTATCACATGTACTAGATACACGCCTGAACCCTGACCCACTGATTGCTCTGTTTGGTCTTGTAGAGGGCATGACAAACCTAAATAAAAACCAACAACATGTAATATCGTTCACCTCTCTCCTGGCCAGACGAGCTATTTTGCTTAGGTGGAAAGAACCGTTTCCACCCACTCACGCTCAGTGGTTGGCTGACATCATGTCCTGTTTAAAGCTGGAGAAAATCAGATTCACACTCCAACAGAAAGAGGGTAAATTTGAGAATGTCTGGGGACCTTTCCTGAATCTGTTCCAGTCTCTTTGACAACACAACTCATTCAGGTTAATGCAGTCTCTTGGCTATTTTACTTTTTTTTCCTTTTCTTTTGGCAGTGATTGGGTAGGGATTATTTTCTACATGTTGTAACTTAGATTGATTGTTGTTTTTTTGTTATTGTTGTTTTTGTTTGTTGTTGTTGTTGTCTGAAGAAAAAAAATGAAAAATTCAATAAAAAAGATCTTGAATTTGAAATTGTAATAGGGAACTTTAATGCGATGTTAACGAGAGATCATCAAATTTTAATTTTTTATAAAACCACTCACTAAAGCGCTGATTTTTAGTCTAAAATTAGCGTCTTTTAACAATTTTGTAAATTGTTCAACCCAATATTAGTTTCTTAGGCTGATTTTTCTGGTATGGATTAATTACGCACTTAAAAAATATTCAACAAGTTCTGTTCATGTCAAGAAAATTCATGCTCAATAATCCAGGTACCAAATCCAATAATTCTCAGTTGGTTCATCTGTCCAGATGAACCGACTGAGAATTATTGGGTTCTGCTCGTGTCATTTATTTCAACCCGTGTGAAAGAACTTCTGAAGTAAAGCCTGCGTTCTCTTAATTCTCTCAGGTGTTTACATCTAAAACTATGTCCATTTATAGCGTATACATTTTGAAGTTTAAAAGGATGAAACTCAGTTTTCTTAATTTCAACTATAAAAGCTCCTTGGATGAGAAACAAAACATTTTAAAACAAAAACAGACATTCAGTCTCCTTGAAAATAAATAACCAAAGTTATGAATGAGGGCGGTTGGATACGACCTTAAAGCGACCGTGTTTCCAGTTTACCTTCAGGGAGGCTGCCAGCAGAGGATGGCTGAAACTGTGCTGCACAGGTTTCTCTTTGCGACTCCGCTGCTTCTCCTGCTTCTGCTTCTTGGACGTGGGGCCCTTCACAGAACTGGATTCAACTGAGACAAGGAAAAAAAAAGAGATGATTTTAGTGACCAGTAAACACCATCTGTACGTAAAAATCTAAGGCGTAAAATGAACTCAGCCTTTCAGGACCTTGTCAAACCTCAAAATTCACAAGTATTTACTCAAGATTATATATTTTTAAGTTCTCCTTGCGTTCAAATTTTGTTTTTTATTCATCGCAAAAATATAATAACGTCTCAAGCTTGTTTGATGTGCATATTTTAATTCCCACAGCTAACTGAGATTATTAGAACCACAAACATAAAATGAAAACATAGTTTTGAACAGTAGTAGTTAAAAAACATTATTATTATTATTATTATTATTATTATTATGCATTTAAATAAACATAAGAAGGGAGAAGACCAGCTTCAGTGAGAGTTGACTGCTGTTCACTGCACTATCAGCTAATACAGTAAATAAAAAACTGAAGTACCGTACTCTATTTTATAGGGGTGCACAGTTTTCTGGCCCATCACTGATTTCTAAAAAGTCTTACCTGCTGGTTCCAATTTTGTTTTATAAGCGACACCGTCGGGTGTTATAAGGTCACAATGAACCTGCAATTTTACAATCTTATTTTATTGAAAAACGTACCCTTGAACAATATCCTAGAAACAATGCAAAGTTGTTTTAACTGGCCATGAGGTAGAGCTCTGAAATATAAATGAAGTTCAGACAATTGTTAAAACATCTGTAAAATCGGTTTCTCATGTAAGTTTCGGCAAATCTTTTCCCAAAGTTAAGGAAATAGGGGCTGATAAATCGGCAGGCTGATTTATCGGCGCACCCCTATCAATTACCAAAGAGCTCGTCCCTAACACACTAAAAGTTATGGGTTAAAAACTGGGGTCAGAATAAGACGAAAACCATCCCTGGGTGGTTTTAACTCAGACGGGTTGGATTATCAGTTTGACGCAGCTTACTGGATTGACTTTTCTACCCAGACATGGTTTAAAATGACAGATTTGTTTAACTAAAAAATTGATCTTAAATTCATAATCTGGATTATTAGATACCATAATCTCATCTCGGGTTAGTGTTTGCTAGCTGGCATTAATATCATAATTGTTTTCAATGGGCTTGACTCGGCCTGGCAACAGGGCCAGTTTTCACTGGGTGATCCAGACAGCTTCCAGCTCGGTTCTTAGGACCTGCTTGGCCGAGACGCCAAGTGAACCAAGCTGAAGATTTGACGTCAGCAGACTGCAGGCCATTGGTTGGACAGAAGTGTCTCCAACAAAATAATCAAACCCAACATATACAAACCAGATTCCAAAAATGTTAGGACACTAAACAAATTGTGAATAAAAACTGAATGCAATGATGTGGAGGTGCCAACATCTAATATTTTATTCAGAATAGAACACAAATCACAGATCAAAAGTTTAAACTGAGAGAATGTATCATTTTAAGGGAAAAATATGTTGTTTCAAAATTTCATGGCGTCAACAAATCCCAAAAAAGTTGGGACAAGTCCATTTTTACCACTGTGTGGCATCCCCCCTTCTTCTTACAACACTCAACAGACGTCTGGGGACAGAGGAGACCAGTTTCTCAAGTTTAGAAATAGGAATGCTCTCCCATTCATGTCTAATACAGGCCTCTAACTGTTCAATCGTCTTGGGCCTTCTTTGTCGCACCTTCCTCTTTATGATGCGCCAAATGTTCTCTATAGGTGAAAGATCTGGACTGCAGGCTGGACATTTCAGTACCGGATCCTTCTCCTACGTAGCCATGATGTTGTGATTGCTGCAGAATGTGGTCTGGCATTATCTTGTTGAAAAATGCAGGGTCTTCCCTGAAAGAGATGACGTCTAGATGGGAGCATATGTTGTTCTAGAACCTGAACATAGTTCTCTGCATTAATGGTGCCTTTCCAGACATGCAAGCTGCCCATGCCACAAGCGCTCATGCAACCCCATACCATCAGTGATGCAGGCTTCTGAACGGAGCGTTGATAACAACTTGGGCTATCCTTGTCCTCTCTGGTCCGGATGACATGGCGTCCCAGTGTTCCATAAAGAACTTCAAATCGTGACTCATCTGACCACAGAACAGTCTTCCATTTTGCCACACTCCATTTTAAATGACCCCTGGCCCAGTGCAAACGTCTGAGCTTGTGGAGCTTGCTTAGAAATGGCTTCCTCTTTGCACTGTAGAGTTTCAGCTGGCAACGGCGGATGGCACGGTGGATTGTGTTCACTGACAATGCTTTCTGGAAGTATTCCTGAGCCCATTCTGTTATTTCCTTGACAGTGGCATTCCTGTTTGAGGTGCAGTGACGTTTAAGGGCCCGGAGATCACGAGCATCCAGTAGAGTTTTACAGCCTTGACCCTTACGCACAGAGATTGTTCCAGATTCTCTGAATCTTTTGATGATGTTATGCACGGTTGATGATGATAACTTAAAAGTCTTTGCTATTTTACGCTGGGTAACACCATTCTGGTATTGCTGCACTATCTTTCTGCGCAACAATGGTGGAATTGGTGATCCTCTTACCATCTTGGCTTCTGAGAGACACTGACACTCTGAGAAGCTCTTTTTATACCCAATCATGTTGTCAATTGACCTAATTAGTGTTAATTGGTCTTCCAGCTGTTCGTTATATGCTCAATTTCCTTTTTCCAGCCACTTATTGCTACTTGTCCCAACTTTTGGGGATTTGTTGACACTGTGAAATTTTGAATCAACATATTTTTCCTTTAAAATGTTACATTTACTCAGATTAAACTTTTGATCTGTCATCTATGTTCTATTACTGAATAAAATATTGACATTTGCCATCTCCACATCATTGCATTCAGTTTTTATTCACAATTTGTTTAGTGTCCCAACTTTTTTGGAATCCGGTTTGTAGAAAATCTCACAAACGCAGCACTGGTTTTTAGTTCGACTCGACCACAGCATTTTTAGAAACAGTTGCAGAAAACTGAGTGTTTTGCAGCGTTGTTGCACTTATTTGCACAATGCTGAGTTGTGTTTGCCTCAGACAGACGTGATGAACAGCCGTGCACACATCAAGGTGGCTCTCAAGTTACAGTATACAGAAAACCAAAAACCGTGTAGAGCAGACTACTGTAGTCTAAATGAGTGAGAGAGAGACTGGACAATGAAAAAAAAAACGTTACGTGTCAGTTAGCTTGCACCAACCATTGCTTTTTTAGTACCCAAACTCACTATTTTGTGCAGAGGTGTCCAATCCTGGTCCTGGTTACGGTACTCGCTTATAGGATGGGAGACTGTGACAAAGTGAAAACTCTATTGGCTTCTTAGATAAATATTATTAAGTGATTTTTTTGCATGTGAATGTTTCTGTGCAGTGCATCTGTTGTGAATTGGCGCTACATAAATAAACTGAATTGAATTGGTAAGCCACTGTGCTGCAGGTTTTAGTTGTTTCATGCTGAACAGAGGCCGACCAGGACAGGACACCACTGGTATTGTGCAAGCTGCCAACTGGGTTGAATATCTTACTACCGGTAGTTGCTTTTACAGTCTTACTCATTACACCCTAAAGTCCAGTCAGGTTTAATTTTGTCAACTTCTGGCTTAACATGGCAGACTGTAGAATGACGTGTCTCATCTCCAGTGACAAAGTTTTTGATCCAGTATTGGACCAACCAACCAAACAGCTTTAATCCTGAATTACCAAAACAACTCAGCAAATTGTAGTGAATAGTATTTATTTATTTATGACATACCAAAAAAGCCTGAAATTCTGTAGTGGCTTCTGTTTTTGGTGCACCACCCCCTTCTGACCCTCTCTTTGAAAAACATCTGGAGGCACCCCTGGTTTAAATCAGGTCACTTTACAGAGTTTATTTTAATTTGTTGCGGTTATTAATATATTATTGAAACTATCAGTCATTATCAATCCCCATCAGTGGTGATTCTGTAAACAGTACCACTTGTAGCTCACTCTAATCTGTAGGAAAGCGAGCTGTGATCCATAGGTTTTATGACGTGTCCAACATTTGAACTTGAGTCGTCTTTAATCCCATTGGTCCCTGAACGTTACATTTTACGGTTGGCCAGTGGCAGGTGACAGCAAGTAAAAAGTTAATTCATTTAGTTTTTACTGGAGTTTGTATGAGTGGAGGGTGAATTATGTGGACACTAGGACTCTCTTTTTCACAGTGAACATATTAATGAATGAATGACGATGTTCATTCGGACTCATCATACGTCAGTGACTCGGCTCACCCTCCACACCGTCACTCACCGCAGCGGGTGAATGAGCTAAACTGCTCTCTTACCTGAACCGTCCGCAGCTTGTTGCTCTGTTTCTGCATTTTCCTCCTCTTTCCGTCTCCCCACCGCTAAAGCGACCAGAATAACCAGTGCACCCAGTAATAACGTCAAGGCAAACAGAGCAGCTACCTCCATGTCTGCCACGTCTTTTTTTTTTTACTCTGCTAACTTGCTAGTCCGATTCGTGCGGTACTGCGCATGCGTTCAAATACTCTCATTTTGGAGTGGCGCGTTAAAAACATTTATTCCAAACTGTAAATGAGAGAACTGGAGTCAAGACGGCGTTGAAAAGAGTTGTAAACTTTTCTGACGTTATACAAAGACAACTGTCGACTTTCTGATAAAATACCAATTTCTCACAGGCAGTTCATTTAAACTAAAATAAATAATTAACGCCGGACATGTATGGATATCTCAAATTTCTTTTCCTCAACATAAAAATGCTAGAAAACACCAACTGCTTATAGTTCACTTGTAAGTTTACAGTTTTATTTGGAATAATATATTTATCTAAAAAAAGGCACAAATAGGTACATTCTCTAATTCGGTCTGATTTTCATGAATGCAGCAGAAAGTAACATGGCAGCTTACACCGCCATCTACAGGACTGGAGTCAAAACTGCAAGTGAAAAAGTTTTGTTTTTACATCGAAGTTCGTGCTCAGTAGTAATCCAAGGTAAAAAGTCCAACAATGTTAAGTCAGGTCGTCTGGACTGTTTACTTGTGTTGAAACGTTTCATCTTTCATCCAAAAGACTTCATCAGTCCGAGGAGCCACAACAAACTCAGTCTTATAAGTAGCACATTCACACAGTGAGGAAGACTCCAGAAATCATCTTATCATCTCGGACTGATGGACAAAATATCTCGACAAAAAAAAAAATCATCCAGATGACTGGACCTTTTGTTGAGATTTTTTACCTGGATTATTGCGCATGAACTAATTTAATTCAACTGTTTGGCTTGGTTACTGTCCCAAAGTAAGAATGGTCATGTCTCTTTTTGTGTCCTTGTATTGGACATACAACTTGTCCACGGTGTCCCCTACCTCCTGGATTGTGACAGCTGGAGGTGGACACCCACTGCTCTGGAAACTAAAGTGTAAATAAATTGGATGGACTAATAGTGTTTCATCTTGTTGTAATGTAATTTAAATCCATTAAATCTGTTCACAAGAAGTAACATGAGGTTACGGTTTATCATTCACGTCAGATGCAGATCAGAAATTTTCACAATAATCACTTAAAAAACTCCAGTACAAATTAAAAAAAGTGATGTTAGTGACAAAAGAAACCTTTAATGAGCATTTTCTTCTAACATCCACATTCCAAACTCATTTTTACTCATTCAAAAATGACCAGGAGAAACTGCATCAGACACTGCTCAGTTTTCACGACAGGCGATAAAGAAATAAACCAGTTTGATAAAAATAGCAGACATAAAATGATTTGTTACATTTGCTTGACAAAAATGTGTAACGTTGACATTTCTGACGCGGTGTTGTCCAGATCTTTAAAAAAAAAAATCAAAACGTGAAAATTATCACGTGTGCAAAAACCAGCAGCCGAGAAAAAACTAATCCATTCTGTCCGAGTTTTTGAGCAAATTACGAAAACATTTCAGTGCCTGGGATTAAAAAGAGGTAGTCTGGCACCAACACGCACATCTCAGCGTTTAAAAAGATGAAATGACGATCACAGATTCTTTTCACAGGCAGGAAGTTGAACAGTTGGCTTTGGTTTGTCAGAACGAGTCAAAAGTAGTCATCCTAATTCGCAATCACACCTGCGACTCACATCAACGTTGGCAAAAAAAACAAAAAAATAAATACAAAAAAAATAAAATAACATTAAAAGGGGAAAAGGCCGTCCACAGGAGGACTCTGGGAATGCTTGAAATGACGATATGGAACAAATGCACGAGCGTCTGCACAAACTACATTAAGACTTTCACCGAGTTGCCCTTGAAGTGCAGACACGTTCATTTAAAAGGTCAAAAAGCCAATTAAAAACATAATTTAAACTTCCTGTACGTTTGTGTTACAATCTGACTCAGCTGTGCACTCCCCCCCCCCACCCACTCAGAACGAACTCAAACATTCAGTAACATACGAACCAGAGACGTAAAAAAATAAAAGCCTGAGCCGAGGCCCCGCTTCTTTGCCCGACTCGGCTTTTTCTCCTCTTATCAACGGGAAGTGTCCATTTTCTGTAAAAACGAGGAACTTTTTGTCCAGAATCAAACTAAGCGACTGTCTTTTCAAGTGTAGCACGTCGCCGTGGATTCTTTCTCCCCGCTGCTGCATCCCCCTCGTGTCTGCCAACACTCTGGGCCTGCTCAACCCCGCTGCTGGACTGAAGGGACGCAGACGGAGGATGATGGCGGCCTGATGGGTGGAAGTTGGGCTTGAAACAGAGCGATGTTAGTCAGGTTAGCCATAGCAGCATCAGCCGAAGTCCTCTGAAGAGCCGCGCTGGACTCATCTGCCTGGTTACTTCTTCCTGTTGTGCAGCCTCCGAGCCTGAAGCCTCTGCCGGGCGCCGGACGTCTTGGATCCAGCTCCGATAGAGAAGGCAGGAGTGGCCGGCGATCCTGTAAACAAAGTTTGTGTTGAAATTCACAACTACAAGTCTTTATAGTCTGAATATGTGCTCATTAGGGATGCACAATATGACCGGCATGGTATCGGCTGATATTAGTGATAAAGTTAAATATCGGACATCGGCCATTCCATCAGAATTACTCACCAATAGAAAAAGCGCTGTATATATATGTAGTGGGCATGACCGTGTCTGCTCTGATACACCTGTGTATTTTTGAACTGTTCCAGAGATGACCTTTACTGACCTTTCAGTAATCTGACACTTAACACAATTTAATTTATTAGCTTGAATCAAAGGACAGATTCACTCAAAAGAGACTATTTCTATCTTTGATTTTGTTCTAATACAAAATATAATCAGAGCATCACTTGTGTTTATTCATGAACAGTGTTGTAATTTACAATATGTCTTATGATCACATATGTATATGCTGTGTCATTTCTACAAATGAAAAGGTGTCAAAGTTCAGATAATATGTCAAACTGCCTTTCTCAGAAGTTGTTTTTGTTGAGTTTCAGCTAAAACTCTCACTAGCGTCTGAAAGTCTCCTTACTGAGACACTTTTCCTAAACAATTTCTCTCTGCTCTGAATTTCACCTTGAATCGTGATAACAAGTGAACTGCTCGACTGGTTCTTTTGGACCAATGGGGAAGAGACAAGTCTCTCTCATCTCAGATCTACTACTAAGGTTCTAAGCTTTTGCTGGAAAGTGGAGTTTTTGCTGGGAACTTCAAGACATGAGGTCGTCTCAAAGAGCTGGATGAACGTCAGTCACACGCTAAGGACACGTCATTCAGTTAAGGACTAATAACATGTTGTTATGAGTCCACTTCAAACCGAGCGTACAAGCTCAGAACTTTGTTTATTCCTTCCTGGAATAAGTTATCTTGAGCCAGGGGCCAGGAGCTGGCGCATTTTCTGATGACCAACGCGAAACCAGGAGACGTTGGAAGGTAAACGTAATGACCTGCTCAGATGTACCGGTACTGGTTCCCGCAAGGACCCTGTGCATCTGAAAAGCTACAAGGTCTTCTCTTACCGGGCTGTCGTCAAAAGGTAAAGAGCTGTTTACAAACGTACCTGGGATTTAGCAGAAGTCGGATGGAAAGTGTCATTTCTGGTTACACTCAAGATAAATAACTTCCTCTCTTAACCTCTCCCTCTTAAATCTCTCCTATCTCCATTCTAGCTGGTAACTATTTTTAAGCTAAGACTGAGCCACAGACTAAGTATAATGACATCCTGTATTTATGTCTGTTGTTACAATTTAAATGTGCTGACGTATTAAATTGCAAGAAAGTGAAATCATGTCAATCAAGTGTAATGGTGTTAATTTAGTTGATTTATTCTAAATAAATGGTAGTGTCTTTGGCATACCAAACTAAGTTAACGTTTCCATTGTCACTCTATGGCTTCTGTTTTACTTATCCATCATAAAGATCACAGAAATATTGGGTAAACGGAAAAAGAAAAGAATCCGTGAAATTACTATTCAATCTGAATAAGTAAATTAATTAAGGTAAAGAGGTCAGTATTAATATTGACCTCCTATATATCCTTTACATCTGGGTGGCACCGTACGTGTTTAAAGACACAATATGGTGGTTACCCTCATGTTTACTTCATATATATATATATATATATATATATATATATATATATATATATATATATATATACTGTATATATAT
>JBBPBX010026812.1:19421-37795 GCA_038048925.1 Garcialebias charrua | reverse complement strand
GCGCTCTGGAGCACAACGCAGGAACCGTGCACAACGCGTGCAGAAGCAGCGATCAAACTGTTCCCGAGCTTTCCAGAGGGAGCTGCAGGTCGATCGGGACTGTCCAGTCCACACAAAGCCGATTCATGTCCAATGGAATGGTCTCATCCATATGATTCCAAAGGCTGAGTCATGGTTGCGCTTTGGAGCGCGCGCGCACCCTCGCCGGTGTTACACGGCAGTGGAGGTGTTACATAATCTGCGTTTATTGTAGATTTCTCCAAAATGACACGTGAAAGTACACCATATATAACTTGTAGGAGAGCAAAAGATTCACAGACAGACTGCGCACAAAGGCTGCGGCGCGCGCAGCGTTTGGAGACTCCAACATCACGTCATGTCATGAAAACTCCAATGAGGCGCACAAACTCGTTCCTTCATATCATCTATTAAATAAACAAAGATCTATGTTCTACCAAACATCTAAGTTCCTCTGTGTTTACAGTAATTATGGTAATAAACTCGTGCGCAAAGTTAATATTTTCACTGGATGGATGAGCCAGTTGCGCACCAAAGCAGGGTGCGCGCGCACACAAATACCGACACACAATCACTCGTTCTTTGCGTGATAAACACATTTTATTACTATTCTTACTTAGGATTTTTTTCCTCACTCATATTATATTAAATTCATTATTTTCCTGAATCTAGAAATCATTTCTGATCGCGCAGGGATCAAACAAACATGTCCTTCACACATGCAGGAAGTAATTTGCATCTGTTTAACATATGTAAATGAAGGCGTGTCAGGGGAGGTGTCTCACGTGCGCTCAGTTCCACGTTAATTGTGATGTACAAAAGGAATGTGCGTGGATTCCGGTGTACGCACAGTTTGATACATCTGGATTTTTTTGTGCGTACACACTTTTCTGGATTTGACCGTACGTCACTTTTCAGTAGGAAATCCACGCAAGTCTTTGTACATGAGGCCCCTGGTGTTTCTGCGTGAATCCAGGTTGCTGAAGGTCTGGACGTCAGCCAGTGTTTGAAGATATAAATCATTTGTCTGTAAAGAGTGTGTTTATGTGAACGACGTTGTGACTGAGGTCAGAAGGATCTATGAACGTTTCAGTGCTCGTACCCCAAAAACAAGAGATCCAGGTTGTAGTAATAATTAATTTATTGTCCAGTGTAAAAAATAAACAATCAGTTGTCAGACTCTAAGCCTTTTGTTTAATTATGAAGAAAACACCCTTCTGTCCTGAAGTTGTCCAGTTTCCCCATGTCAAAAACTTTGGAGAACTCTTGATCAAGACCATTTGAAAAGGTTATAAGAAAGTCTGGCTCCTTGGAAGCATAGCATTAAAAACACTAGTGTTGTAAAGCAATAAGTCTCAACATGATGAACAATAAAATGCAGTGGTGCCACTGAGATGGATCCGTGTTTGCAAACTGCAGCTCCAATCATTTAGCTCCACGCGTGGTCATCTGATCATGGCTTACACTGAACCGGACCTTGTTTAGCGTATAAGCAGATCAGGAGTTTTTTTTTTCATGCCTGGCTGTGATTTATTAAAACAACATTGCTGTGTTTTTTATTTTTGATTATTCTTAAAAAAGTTAATCCTGAGTTTCATCAAAAATCAAGATACTTTTTGTGGTTGTACAAATTAGTTCCTATTGTAAACTTGAATTCACTTAAATTAATAAGGATCAACTGGGTGACTTGATTTTTTTCTGAAAGTTATTTAAATTTGACCGATCTGAGCGTCAGTGTTTCAGCTTATCGTTCAGTGTAACAAGTTTCTTGAAGCCTTGGCCTTTGGACTTTTGGTTCGAATCGTCTAAACAGCACAAAAAATAAGAAAACTTGTCTTTGGTTGAATATTTCTTTGGTACAATTCTTCTTGGACTCAAACCTTGTTGGACAGCAGCGTGTTTATTTACCCTTGAACGGTGCCGTATTTGTTAGAAACATGCATTTGTGGGTTCAACATACAGCAGACATGAGTTACGGGTTATGCCAAACCTTCTTTGTCAATGACAAACAGCTTATTCTGATATTGACTCTTATTTGGTGTATTTTACTGGATTGGATGATTGAAGTCTGAATAAACAAGACATAATGGCAATTTATACGTGTATTCACGTAACAAACAGGTTCCTCATTAGCATGTGGAAGAACCATACACAGATAACAGCTTGGGACCTCTTCTTCATGTTGCTTTGGTCACACACTGCTGTGGGACACCACCTCATCCTTCAACCAGCATGTCATGGATCAGCCAATGGAGTTGTGTTGGTCACTTTATGAACAGCACACGCAAACTCTGAAAAACCTGACTCTGTGGGGGTGAGCTTTGTCATCTTAAAGCAGTAGATCCCAACTCTGGCCCTCGAGGAACACCATCCTGCATGTTTTAGCTGTCTCCCTGCTCCAACACACCTGATTCAGTGATTTAGTTACTTCCTCAAGTGTTGCAGAAGCCTGTTAATCACTCATTCGTTCAAATCCGGTGTGTCAAAGCAAGGAAACAACAAAAAACATGCAGGATGGTGTTCCTCAAGGTTGGGAACCACTGTCTTAGAGTATGGACTTTGGTCCCAGATTGTGGACATTTGGGATTGCCACTGGTTGTTTACAGGTGCTGATAATGGTGCACCAGAAGCCCGACACCAGAGGCAGCAGAATAAGCTGTTTGGGTCAGAAGATTGGGCAAGTTTCATCACAGCCTCAGTCCACAAACTGAACTCTGCTGCTCGAACCACACATACATTTTCCTTACAAATGTGGCAACATTTAAAGGTAAATAAACACAGTTTCCAACAGTGTAAGATATACGGCCAAGAAGTGTTGTTGCAACAAAGAAATAATCAACCAAACACAAATGACCTTATTTGTGTGATGTTTATTTTATTTATCAATGCAGAACACAAACAACTGTTGCTGAAAACAATTTAAGGATTATGTGTTATTCACCATAACGTCACATTGAGGGTGTAGGTTTTTGTGTGTACCTGCATGCACACTGACTCTCTGCATAACCGTGGACTGCACTGACATGCCGATGGGATTACACTCCACCAGCCCTGCAACACTTAATATTTACATGTTCTCATGCTCTGACGCCAAATTTTACAGTTCTGACTGATACAGTACATTAATTACTGACACAAATAATGACCATAACAAATACAATATGCATTATCTGAAGAGAATGTAGAATAAAGTCAGACAACTTTAAGAAGCTTTCTCATATTTTACATTGCTGCTGAAGTTTGGGATATGAGAGAAACTGGTGTCTCACTTAGTGAGACGTCGTAGGAGTGACGTCCAGAGGACATGACTTAACTTTTTTAGACTACTACTACTACTACTACTGTACTACTACTACTACAGGTGACCCCCTACCTACGACTCCATCGACCTACGGCCGCCCGGACCTACGAACGTATCATATTTAATAAAAATATGAAATTACTGTATTAAAAAAATATTTTTTTTTTTTTTTGTGTTTAAATGTTCTTAATTTCATGTGTACATCACTTTGTTGCAGCTGTGGTTGTTTTAAAGGCTTTATAAATAATAATTATGATAAAAATGATCATTTCTGATCATTTTTGTCATGATTGCGCAATCTTGCGCAGCAAGAGAAGGTCTTCAGTTTACACGGTCACAAGTTAATGTAGAACACCGGACGCCATTTTAGGTTCAGTCACGGGGGCCTTTGAAGGTCTCCAGTTTAGACGGTCACAAGTTAATGTAGAACACCGGACGCCATTTTAGGTTAGCTGCCGGGAGCCGGCCTTTGAAGACTGGTGACCAGGATCGCCTCATATGGATTAATTACTAGCTGGAAACGTCTCTGTGAACTTTGTGGATGTCTCAGACAGCCGCGGATTTATCGCCGATCGTGCCAGGCCGCCGCGCGAACACCTCCGGCCTGGCTAGCTCCAGAAGCTAACACGGGAGCTAACACGGGACGCAGCAGCGGCGACCACCTCAAAGTAAGAAATTATATTTTTATTTAATTTATATTTTTATTACTGTACTGTATTAATTAATTACACTGTGTTAGGTGTGTTAGGATAGGCGAAGTTGGTACCAAAAAAAATAAAAGTAAAAAAATATAGGACATCCCCGAGTGACGAGTGTACGGAAGGACTGACCTGCGAACAGATCGACCTGCGAACCGTTCTTAGGTCCCGAAGTTGTTCGTAAATCGGGGGTTGGGTGTACTACTACTACATCTACGACTACGTCTACGACGACGACGACGACGACGACGACGACTACTACTACTACTACTACTACTACTGCTGCTACTACTACTACTACTACTACTACTACTACTACTACTTACTACTTACTACTTACTACTTACTACTACTACTTACTAATAATAATAATAATTATTATTATTATTATTATTCACGATTATAATAATAATTGTGATCTACAGCTTTTGCTGGAGCGGTTTGCAGCTGAATGTGATGCGGCCGGGATGAGGATCAGTTCCTCCAAATCCGAGGCCATGGTCTTGAGCCGGAAAAGGGTAGCATGCCTTCTCCGGGTCGGGGAGGAGGTCCTGCCCCAAGTGGAGGAGTTTAAGAGTCAGAGTCAGAGAGTCTTTATTGTCATTTGCACCGCATGTGGTACATGTGATGAAAACGAGATTATGTACACAGGGTCCCAGTTACATCCAACAACAAATGCAAGAGAAAAACAGTAATAACATCTAGGATTAACTAAGAAAAACATCAACTAGAAATACACTAAGCCCTAATGTAGTAGAAAAACATCATTATAAACAGCAGCACGAACATGAGTCTGTATGAGCAGATGGTCACAGATGAACACAGCAACAAGAAAACAGATCAGCATCAGCATGATGTGATATTTTGCAGTGATTATTCTTATTATTTATTTATTCATGAGTCTAACAGCCTCAGGGTAGAAGCTGTTCCTCAGTCTAGTGGTTCTACATTTGATGCTCCTCAACCTCCGTCCTGAGGGGAGTGGGGCAAAGAGTGAGTGTGCTGGGTGAGTGAGGTCTTTCATGATGCAGGTGGCTCTTTTCCTGCATCTGGAGGTGTAAATGTCTGTGATGGTGGGGAGACTGACTCCAACAGACTTCTGTGCAGCCTTCACCACTCTCTGTAGAGCTTTCCTCTCTGCAACTGTGCAGCCTCCATGCCACACGTTGATGCTGGAGCACAGGATGCTCTCCACTGCACACCTGTAGAAGGAGGTGAGGACTGGGCTGCTCAGACCAGCTCGTCTCAGTCGTCTGAGGAAGTAGAGTCTCTGATGACCTTTCTTGATCAGGCTGGTGGTGTTGTTGCTCCAGCTGAGGTTATCATTCAAGTGTACGCCCAAGTATTTGTAGCTGGAGACCACTTCCACCACTGAGTATCTCGGGGTCTTGTTCACGAATGAGGGAAAACTGGAGCGTGAGATCGATAGGCGGATAGGTGCAGCGTCCGCAGTGAAGCGGGCGCTGTACCGGTCTGTCGTGGTGAAGAGAGAGCTGAGTCGAAAGGCAAAGCTCTCAATTTACCGATCGATCTACGTTCCCACCCTCATCTATGGTCATGAGCTTTGGGTTGTGACCGAAAGAACGAGATCTCGGATACAAGCGGCTGAAATGAGTTTTCTCCGCAGGGTGTCTGGACTCTCCCTTAGAGATAGGGTGAGAAGCTCAGTCATCCGGGAGGGACTCGGAGTAGAGCCGCTGCTTCTCCCTTGCTCTGCTGAAATTCAAATTCAAGCTCTGTTTTTATTGGCTGGTTAACGGCGAGTCACTGTGGCTTTTTAGAAATGCTTTTAATAACACCTGGAGAAGCAAGGGGACTATAGTTTTTTCAAAGATTACTTTGTCTAACATCAGTGTCAGGAGATAGTGACAAAGTGAAGAAATATGTTAAAAATATATTTTTAGAAAACTTACAGACTGCACTACAGAAACTGCAGTGCAGACTGCACCTTTAAAGGTCCACTGACATCATCTTACAAATGTGCATGAAATGATAGAAGATATATATTTTTTATCATTCCACTATGTTCGTTTTTGCAAACAAAATGATAAATTAATGAAAATTCATTCCAAACTGAGTCTAAAATTAAAAACCGCTTTTCTCTCTGAAAATTCCGATTACAAGCGAATGCAACATTTGTGACGTAGGAAGGAGAACGTCTTTAGAACGCCCCATACAAATATCCATGGCGAACAAGAAAAAAAAATATAAATCTAAGTTAAGATTTGGGCTATTTGTCTTTAGTTTTGGAAGCAAGAAGTTAGATGAGCAGTAACAGCAGGTTCTAATTTAGATCTGCACCTGTATGTATTTGACTCTTACCTGTTCAGGAAACAGGGAGCTCAGTCTGAGGGGAGGCAGCTTTATTTATTCCATTTTTGACGAAGGTCTTGCATCTTTTGGGAAAGTGAAAAGGCTCACTGGTTCACTGATGATATTAGAACACCCAAATGCGACACACCGAACCGGCATTTTTTAAGTTTTACCAAAAAAAGGCGATCTGGCTGAGAATGAATATGCGTTAATGGCAGATGCAGACTGAAGGTCCTGCTTCCTACGTCACAAATGTTGCATTCGCTTGTAGTCGGAATTTTCAGAGAGAAAAGCTGTTTTTAATTTTAGACTCAGTTTGGAGGGAATTTTCATTATTTCATCATTTTGTTTGCAAAAACGAACATAGTTGAATGATAAAATATATATATCTTCTATCATTTCATGCAAATTTGTAAGATGATGTCAGTGGACCTTTAAAGGAGACCACATATTGTTTATTTTTATTTTTATGGTATGTCTGTGGGCTATCCAGACCATATTCATTCAATTTAATGCACAAAACAATTCTTAGATAATAAAATATCCCCTTTCTAGTTATGCATTTTCTGACTTCCGTTCTAAACGACTGGTTTATGATAATGAGCTCTGAAGGCCACGCCCTACAAAAATCTGTTTACATTAACTCCACCCTCTGTAACAGCCAGTATCTCTAATATGTTGTTGTTTTAAAATTAGCTCTTTTTTAATTACTCATTTGACTTACTGTTAGTGCTAGTTTAAGATAACTTACCGAAAGCCGTCTGCGCGCGCCACCATGAGCTGCTCCTTTTAGCATTAGCCCACCTCTGAGGCTAAAGATAGCTTTTCCTCCTCCGGGCGGGCGGTGCTTAGCTCCGCTTGTTGCATGCGGCGCTTTTGGGAGCGATCGTTGCTCCAGTCCAGACACACACAAAGTTCACCGAGTGTCTCCAGTTAATTTATCCATATGAGGCAACCTCTGACCGGACCCCCGGACCTCAAAAGCCAGCAGTAGCCAGCAGTTCCCGCCCGCAGATGGTGCCTTCGCCGGCGGTCTGCTCATTTTATTTCTGCCGGCTGCGCATTGGGAGCGATCGCTAATACGCTAAAAATTGAACTAAAACGTAAAAATAACAATTATACTTTATTTATAAAGCCATTTAAAACGACCACAGCTGCAACAAAGTGCTGTACACATGAAATTAAGAACATTTAAACAAAAGATGAGATGAAATCAGGAATCAGGTGAGGGGCTGGACTCAGGTTTGGGGTGGGTTGTGCCTGCGGCTTGTGACGTCACAAGCCGCAGGATTTGAAAACGAAATGTATTTATCACTGACAAATACACTGGTTGACTTTAAAAGCAGCATAAAGACTTTTCTTTTTAAGCAAGCCTATTCTGCCTCCACATGATTTTATCTTTGATCTTAGCTGATATCATTATTGATTTTACTTGATTTTATCACTTGTTTTATTTTATTTATTTTTTAAGCAAGCCTAATCTGCATCCACATGATTTTATCTTTGATCTTAGTCGATATTATTATTGATTTTATTTGATTTTATCACTTGTTTTATTTTGATCTTTGCTTTGTTACACTTTGTAGCACTTTGAGATTTTTATTAATGAAAAGTGCATTATAAATGGAATTCATTATTATTATTATTATTATTATTAAATAAATCTACTTAGAGTAAATATACCACTGGGTGCATTTCTTTGGCCCTAGGACTGTTTTTTTCTGAAGTACATACCCAAAGTTGAGTAAAAAAAACCATTAAAAAGTGAATTTTGCATATGTGGTCTAACACAACAGTGTTAAAAACACAATCAGGACAAGCTTCAAATAAAATATTTACCGTACATGAGGAGTTTGTATATTGTAGTTCACCCTGATCAGAAATGGTGCATAAAACCTTCTTAAATCCTCACAGTTTCACAAAACTCTTCAAGTGTCCAGTGTCTCTGTGGAAACAAACTCCAACAGTCTGGCCTTGACGTTGCACTTCCACAGAGCCACGGCATCAAGTTGGGGTCCAGCCTGCAGTCTGTCCCTGCAAGACAAGTAAACTGCCATTTCTGCCTCGGCCACCAAAAAGTTTAAAGTTTGATATTTAAACTTAGTGGCTTTGCTGTAATGTACTCCATTAATAAAAACAGATTTGATGAAAACGGTGTCAAAAAGGCTAAAGATCCTCGTCATTAGATTAAACAGAGCAGTCAGCCGTACACAATCTGTAAAAACATGAAAAACACTCTCGGACAAACTGCAAAAAGGACGCTCGTTTAAAACCTCAGGATTAATGACCGACAAAAAGAAGAAGAAGAAAAAGCAGAAGAATTTAGTTGTCATATTTTCTGTCCCCAGTGAGAAGTGTGGCTTTGTGCCAAGACCAACTAAATGGATCACATTTTCTTTTTTTGCACACATTAAATAAATAATAGGATGAGATGTGTGTATGCTACCAAATAAGTACCCTTACTTTACATCCATCCGTCCATTTTCTTTATCTGCTTTTTTTTTCTGGGTCGCAGGGAGCAGCTGTCGTCTCCAGCGGCCTTATAAAATATTTTAAATAAGACTTGGCTTAGCTTTTTATTGTCTGTGAACTGATTCTACACGACAGAATAAAGTTTACAGTTTGGCTCTGATGACTCAGGTTCACTTGTTGAAATGGGATTTGGTTTTGAATTCATTCAGATTGTCGTAGCTCCACAGTAGATGAACAGGGCTGCCGATCTGTCCCTATAGACAACAGGGACAACGTTCAGAAAATGTGGAGTCCGTGTTTTCCTGTTCCCAGGTTTAAAATCTAAAAAACTATGTAAAACTACTTTTACTTACTTCAGCTTCTTCATCAGATGGATGCCATGACAAGTTTTTTTTTTGTATCTTTTATACTTTTCAAAATATTTTAACTTTGTTTAGTAATGTTTTCCCCATAGAAACACATTGAGATCTGCTTCAGCAAACCTGAAGACTGTTTTTGTTGTCTCAAGCTACTTGTTTAGCTTCTTTGTAAGCATTTAGTTAGTGTTTTGCTACTTTTAGCCTAAAGCTTGCATTTTGCTACAGTAACTTTTAGATGTTTTGCTACTTTTAGTTGGTTGAAGATTATTATTGTTTACATGGTTGATTATTATTGTTTAATCTAATTGTTGGAAGTAAGGGGCAGATATAATAAGATTTATTCTTCTTTCTGCTACCTTTCATTTTTTTATATTTTGTACATTATCATTTATGGGATTGTCTTGTATTGTTTCTTTTGTAAAAAAAATGAACAAATTTAATAAACATAAACTTTTAGATAACATTTTGGTGCTTTAGATTTTAGCATGCATTTAAAGGTGTTGTGACATGATGCTAAAACATAGACATTTTAGAAAGAGGAGCTACTCAGCTTTGATTTGTACACAGATGCTTCGAATAATTAATATATAAAAGTATTTTTAAATAAAATAGTTTTAATGACGTAACTCTGCAGTGTGTCGCAGTCAAACGCCGACGCATTTTTATAACGCAATGGCCAGAATGCACCTTGTAAATAACAAATAGCAGTGAATATAGAAACAGAGGAAATAAGCAATTTAAGTGAAGATTTGAGCGATTTGTCTTCAGTTTGGGAAGCCGACGTTAGTTCGAGTGATGAACAAGAAACGGCTGGTTCCACTGTAGGACTGCAGCCGTATTTATTTTGAGTCTTACCGTGCAGGGTGCGAGGGGGAGTCCGACATGTCAGATGAGAGCTGGCGATGTTAGAACACCCAAATGCGACACAACGTACCGGCATTTTTCAAGTTATACAAAAGAAAATAGGCGATCTTGAAGACAATGACACTGCGTGCTAATAGCAGCCTGCAGACTGAAGTTCTTGCCTCTACGTCACGACGTCGCATGCGTAAGTACCTGGATGTCCTGTGACGAAACACGGCACCAATTTTAAAATCACTTTTGAAACAAAATGTCATTGATTTATCATTTTGCTTGGAAACTAACATAGTTGAATGATACAACATATATATGTTGTGCCACTTCATGCATAGTTCTAAAATCATGTCACACCACCTTTAAGTATTTTTTAGCTTTTAGCTAACATTTTTTTAAATTCTTTATTCATTTCAAATTTCAAATTTAAAAGAACACAAACAAAAAAAAACTTTTTACAATTCCACGTACCGGTAAATAAAAAATGAAATAAAAGGAAGCAGAAGAAGATAAAATCTTATTATGTCTGCCCCTTTTTAAACAAAATTAATTCAAACAATCAATTCAAACAACAATAATCCACAAAAAAATTACACAATAAATAACTCATCATACTTTACCATTCATAAATTTTGAAACAAACCAATTTATATATATTTTTCCAGAAACCTAATTTTATTCATTTTTTTAAACAAAGTCATTGTTTTTGCAACTTTGATATCGTTTTCTAAACCATTCCATAGACCTATTCCATAAATTATAGTATGATTTGGTGTTTCTCTTAATTTCCACTATTGGAAGATTAGTAAACCAACCAGTCCTACATTTTGCTACTTAATATTTTAGCCAGCTATTTTAGCTTTATGCTAGTTTTATCTAGCTGCTGTTTGTTGTGTTGGTATGTTTAGCTTGCTTTTTGCTGTTTTCGGTTAGCATTTTTCTCATTTTTAGCTATGTTTTGCTTCTTTTAGTCATAAGTTTTTTATTTGTACTTAATTAATCAATGGGGAAATTAATTTGCTGCATTTTTCCCATTGTACACGTGAACACACACATGTGAAGCAGTGGGCCTTGCTCACATTTTGATGTTGTTGGTCCAGGGAGTTAAACCGGGGAGTTGAGCGGCGGCCCTCCGATCACAGGCCCACCCTCTCTAACCTCTGCGCCACCACTCACCCCAAATTATAAATCAACATTCACACAGAAAAGCGGAAAATCCTATTTTTCTTGTTATGGGAATACTAACAAGTTCAAAGTGTTTTGCACGTTAAATGTTTGTAACAAACTGTAGAATAAACAGACTCATCCAGTGTCTTAATGCATGGATATTTACCTTTTTGATTAAAATGATGCTTTTTGCATAAGTTTTAGTAGAAACCCATGTCAAGAAGAATGTGATGATAAATACCCGGTAGCTCTCATCCCATTCAGATTTACCCCAGAGAAGCATCCTCCCTTCAACATTTTTCATCTAATCTAATTAGTGCTGATTTGAAGCATCTTAATCGAGGCAACAAGAGCATCAAATATGGAATTAAACATGATTCTGAGGACACACATTAAACAATATCTTTGTTCATGAATCCCATTATCCTGCAGCAGAATGCGATTTCAATTGTTTAAAGAAGTTTTTCCTCCGCGGTCATTTCCAAAGAGTGAAACGTGTTCATTAGTTTCAATCAGGCGGTTGTTTGTCAGATGAATGGGCGACTGTGGGTTTTAATCAGAGGAGGGGATCTTCGATGCAACGAGCGCACTGCAGACCACCTACATTGGGTGCATAATCCTCTGCACAAATTTCACTAAACATTAGTGGTTTTCAGCAGCAGGAACTATTTTTACTGACAAAACTAAGGTGACCTTACTGATGTTGTTTTCTTGATTTGACTTATTTTTTGTTTCAGATCACATTTCTGTGATTAATAGCGACTGTTCTGCAGCAATACCAATCAAATGCACCCGTGAATCTACTTCCTATTGTCTCTGAGTTATAACTGTGACACAATAATAATCTCTGCTGTTTATTATTGTTAAACCAACATTGATGTGTTGCAGACAAGCTATTTTGAGCATTTAAGATTGTTTATTTTTTATTAATTTACATGCCTGCGGTTGTTGGAAACAATCCTAACAACAGCTAACTGTTCCGTGATGCATTAGGTGGTGCAACCCTTCATTGCAAGCTAGGGTGTGACCACAAAGATTTTTAATTTTTCCAGGCAGTGACCCCCGGCCTGTATTGGAACAGAATCGTGAAAGGATAGAAAAACAAAGGAAATAAACCACAAAGCTGCAAAGCCAGTGCACCCATCCAATGAAAATGGCATCTGTTTTACCACAAAGAGTAATAAATGAAAACAAAAGTCTGGATTTAAGATTCCTGTAAAGCGAGGCTTGGTTTGGAGTCAGCTGCTGGTGTGTTTGGACGACTAACCTTGTAAAGTTGGTTTTGTGAACTGGCAGCAGGTCGAGGCTGATAATCAGCCAAGAAACGCCGTGAATGAGAGCTGCTGGTGGACGACATCGACACAGTGACGAGCCCAAATTCCTGCTGTCAGCCTAACCAAAGAATTCACGGATTAAAATCTTGTTGGACATTGATCCCAACACAACATTCTGCTCTAATCCTCGCTGATAGTACCGGTAATCAGCTGCTAAAAGCTGCAAGTGGAAATGGGTTTTGCTCCTAGTTTTCCACTATGAACAACGTTAAGCCGGTGTTTAGTTATTACCGCTTGTATCCATGAAAGGTGTGTGGTGGACTAATTGCCTGTGTGTTTGATTACCCGTCCGTTAGCAAAATATCTAAAAACCACATTGAATGAACGTAATCATTGGATACACATCTACAAATGATTTGTGGAGCTAACCCACGCCACAGCTCGTTGACTTTATAACATAACATAAAACTTGATTTGAACAAAATGGCTCAAACACTAATTCAAAATGAGGCCGATGGTGAGAAAGGCAGCGACGACATGCATCATATTCAGCTGTTGTTATTTTTAAGATTAAAGCTGTAATCTGTTATTTTTCCTGATCCTTAAAGGTTGTTTATCTTGTAGAGGCTGATGATCATAGTGGTTATATTATGATCATCACCTGAACATAACTCAAGTGTTTATGGAAATTCTTTCTGCCTAGCTGTTTGATTTTATTTTTTTTATGTTTAATGTACACACAGCTTTCAGCGCCCTGTGGCCTTTTCTTGCTCCTCCCTTCAGACCTGCAGTTGAATGGGTTAATTTGATCTGACTCTGCTGTGCTCAAGACAGATTCACAATTCTTTTTTTTTTCTACGATGTTTAGTAGATGCAATTGTTTTTAACAAAAAGATGAATATTAAAGTCTCTTACACGATTTTTAGTAATTAGAAATAAAGGTTTAGGGAACTATGAATGGTCAAACGTCGTTTTTATTATAAATCTTCAAGTTTTAGGAGGTTTTTAATGTTTGGGTTTAAACACATTTTAGATGATAATGAATTTACCAAACTGTAACAATAAAATTCCTGATAAATCAGCAAATGTGGTTTTCACTTCACTTTTAGGGTTAAATCTAAAGTTTTGTAATCAACCTGCCAAATTTACGCAGAGATCAGCAAAGTTACTGCAGCACCACAGAATTGTTTTACTCCATGTCCCTCACTGACATTAGGCAATATTACAGGAAATTGCACATGAAGTTATTTTTAGATTTTCACCAGAATGTCTATGTTATCATTTCTCAAGAGATGATCTCATTTTAACAGGTTAGTCTCACTGAGCCTCGATGACTGATTTACAAGAACACAGACGAGGTACAGACAATCACATAAAAAGCATATAACATGAAAAGTAAATAAAAGAAATGATATAAAAACAAGTCAAAAACAGCTATAAAGCGATACTTCAGGGAGAAATATGAAATGCTTTGAGCCAAAGCAGTCAGACTCTTCCTGACAGGTCTGACTGCAGGAGCAATGGCCAACCATGAAAACATGAAGTGCATCTGTGGAAACAAACACTGAAGAGCTTGCTGTCAAAAAAGGACGTGCCAAAACAAAGCACTTTGGGTCATGGAGGACAGAAAGAGGATCCTACACACAGATGAGCTGCACATTCTTGTTTTTCCACATAAAAAAGATGAGTTCATCAGACATGAGTGGAGGTAAGGAGCTGTGTGATGATTGACAGTTGTTTCTGCCTCTTCTGAGGGGGCAGATGTTTCACCACACAACACACCTGACGGCTTCCCTCCAGGTGGGTTGTTCCTCCGATTGGCCTAACAGTCCTCTGGCTCAGCCAGAACACTGGAAGCCATCTTGTTTTTCTTGGCAGGAAGCTTCTCCTCCTCTGAGCCCCCACCAGTAGGATGTAAAATCCTAGAACATGTCTTTAGCATACGGCTCCATCCCCTGAAATGTTGTGGAAGTCGTTGTTTGGGCACAAAACAACCGATACTATCAATTAATTTGCCAGAAAACACACTCTACTTCTGTTCACACTTCACCGCCTCATTACTGTGTGAAACTAGCACATCTGAAAATCAGCACCCACCTCTATTTATTTATTTTATCATCAGCACTCGTTACAAATTCATTTTGCCCTCAGATAAAACAGAGACTGTCAACGTGCTCATGTGCTGCTTTTTGTTGGACTGACAGTAAATGATGTGAAGGATGAGTTTTAATAGCGTCGCACCATATTTTGCTGATATAACACTTCATCCATGTGTGTTTGCACACAGTGTGAAACATATTGGTTACGACCAGATTCAGTAACGTGTATTTTTTACATGCTTCACAAGCTGTCGTCATTATTCTCCTGAGGTTTAATAGTAAAAATGCAACAACATATTATCTTTTTAAGAACTTGTCCTGATGACAAAACTGATGCTGACTGGGATGATTTGATACTGACATAAAATCAGAGGTTTTTATTAAGAATTCCATTTTAATTAAACGTGAAAACTGACTGTCCAGAAAATGACTGACAGTAGACACGGAGAGGAGGAAGGATTGGACGGCGCTAATATTTACTTGTGTGATTCCTCTGAACAGCTGATCAAAAGTATGGACCGTACTTCGAGTTTGAAAGCAGAAGTTCAGACGTGTGAGTTTTTGTCAAATTTTTTTTAAAGATTTTTACAAATAATGCAAAATTTCCCAAAAAGCAGCATGCTTCTGTTTTACACTCTTGAAACAGATTTAACGTTTTTATTGTCCCTTCAATGTGCCTGGATCTTTTGAACATTATCAGATATTCTCTGTTGTAGATATAGGCTAAATTAGGATTATTGTGAAAATAATTCCTGAATTGTATACCTAAATCTAACCTAACTAAACCAACAATCATTAGACAGTCACAGAGAAATGACTAAATCTAAGGAAATCTAACTTTTTGGAAATACCATACCATACCATACCATTTTATTTATAAAGCACTTTAAACAGGAACAAGTCCACACCAAAGTGCTGGACAAACAAACACGCAACAGGCAACAAAGACAATGAAGTACAACACGAAAAACATAAAAACATTGCAGATCATAAATCAAACGAACGAAATGACTGAATGTAATTCTGATCAGGAACTTTACAAGTGTGTGTTTCTGTTTGTTACCTGAATGAACCATTAGATTACTTTTAGTAAAACTTCCATCCATCCATTCATTACATTTACACACGTCTTCCTTTCCTTGTTGCGTGGGTCACTGGTGCCCATATCCAGCTATCACTATAAGAGAGGTGGGGACACCCTGGACAGGTCTTCAGTCCATCACGGGGACACATAGAGACAAACAACCATTCACTCTCTCACTCACATCTAGAGACAATTTAGAGTTACCAATCAGCCTAACATGCATGTTTTTGGTCTGTGGGAGGAAACTAGAGTACAGAGAAAACCCACGCATGCACGGAGAGAACATGCAAGCTCCACCCAGAAAGGCCCCCGGACCGGGATTTGAGCCAGGGTAACCTGCTCGTTGAGAGGCAGCAGTTTTACCAGTACAAATTTGTCAGAAAAGGTCTGCTGGATTTCAAGAAATCCACTTGCAAGGGATTTTACAACCTCATCCGAAGTAGAAACAAAAGCATATCAAATAGTGTCATCGGCATATAAACGAATGGAGGCCTTACTAACAGGATGTGAGATATCATTTATAAATATGGAGAAAAGAGGTGGACCAAGAATGGAGCCTAGGTGTACACCTGACATAACTGGAAGAAAGTGTGACGTATGAGAGTCAACCATTGCTTGCTGCGACCTATTTGAAACATAATTACGGAAGCATTAGTGGCTGTCCCAAAATTCAAATACGGTCAAGTTGTTTCAATAAGTTGGAACGATCAACTGAGTCAAAGGCTTTTGCTAAATCAATGAATTTTGCTGCACAATACTGTATGGAGTCCAATACAGATGCTATATCACTGAGAATCTTTAGATCCACCATAATGCAACCATGCCCTGAACGAAAAGCCAGATTGGGTGCTGGACAAAATATTAAAAACCTTCAAATAATGTTTATAATATAGTCAGATTGAACATTAATCTAACATTTGACTTTCAGACGTCATGCTCAACTCACACCATGATCACTAAAACTTTTCACAATATTGCACAACACTGATCACAATGTCATTTATAAGATTCAACCAAAGCAGCTTTAACTCTGTATCTTTTCATCATAAAAGACCATCTTAGTTTAAAATCTGGCATTGAAGTCGGTGGGCGATATGCATTCCTTCACAGAATAATTCTTTAACTCAATAGAGGATTATTGAAAGAGCTTAGAGATGGCTTTATGATAAATATTGACAGTTTGGACTGGGAGGAGTTTCTCTGAGTGACATTTTAGACATTTTCACTTGAAACCAAAGGAGAGAGAGACATGATGCGACTTGAGTTTTTTTTGTACCTGTGTCAGCTTGTTGCATTCCTCAATGAACTAACAGGTGCTTTTTAGCACTTCACAGCTGACAGAACTGTTCCAGTTTGTTGATACGATTCCTTCCTTTTAATTTGAGCATTTACTTCCTACAGTTATGAGCTGTTGCTGATTTTTTTCGTCATACTGAAAGAGCAGTTTTGAGGCATTTTTGTGGCATGAAAGTGAACAGAAACATCCCCATTAGTGTCTAAATGTTCCTTTTTATTAATAGAACCTCCCCAGAGAGTCTAAAAGTGGTTATTTTCAGAGAAAATTCCCGAGTTTCAAGTCTGTGGCATGGAACAAATGCAGCCTATGCAACGGAGAGATATGAGGGAAAAAAAGAGTTTTTAAAGTGTAAATTAAATTAAGTGATGGCATAAACAACAGTTGTTACGTGTCTCTCAGGTTAAAATGAAAGCATTTGTTTGGTCTCTTCTGTTTCTAACACTGTGTCTCTGTCCTGTTTAGATACGTCACATATTTAATTTAAAAAAAAATCTAATATGAAGGTTCATCAAATGAATCCAGTAAACACTGTGATTTTTCTAAACAACAAAATCCTGAGTACAGCACGAAGCAGGTCTGTGAACAGTGCTGGAGTTGATGTGAAAGGTTTAAAGACCAAACAGGAAAAAGAGCGGCTTCCGTTAACGTTCACAGCAGGGTTTGGGTCAAAGAACAGGTTTGTCGTCGGGCAGGGGGGCTTCAGACTGCTGGAACACTCGAGTTGAATCATACGTGTTGTTTGGATGGACGTCATCTCTGCTCGCTCAGAGCAGCACGATGTCTGTGATCGTTTGTCTCTGGTGGGAAAAGGCTCTCGCAGCCAGGAGCTCGATGGCTGCTTCATGTTTAGACGATTATCTTAGACATTCATTTTACTCTCATATTAAATCCTGCTCATCGTTTTTACAATAGCACTCACTGGAATGGAGGTTGTGTAAGGATTTGATGTCTCAGATGATCAGTTAATCATCCGTCACAGATGCCCAACACTGAAGGTTTAGTTCCTGCGATCACAGATTGAATCAAACCTCAGATTGTGGTTTGAGTTCTTCCTAACATTTGTTACAAAGGGTTAAAACATTTACAGAAAATTTCAATGGGTAGTTAAACACAGGTATTTTGGAGAAATAATCCATATGATAAACTTTGTTGTTATAGTTTGTAAATTTGCACAGGAATATTTATTTTATATTATATTTTTATTGTAGTTGTATTCATATAAAACAAAACAAATGCCAGCAAACCATTGAAATGTTTGAATGTATCTGCAGAAAATGGCAAATATTATTCTCAAAAGTCTAAACAAAACTATCAACGACATACAGTATTTGGTTTTATTTTCAGTCATTTTTGCTGTATAAATGGAACAATTTGTATTAAACTGCATTTCACATCAAAACCGTTTACATATGCAGGGGCGATTCTAGACTCTGACCT
>JBBPBX010026811.1:22199-37797 GCA_038048925.1 Garcialebias charrua | reverse complement strand
AGCAGAGAAGAAACCCAAACAGGACTCCAGCCAGCCATCAGGTGAAAAGAAGGAACCCAGACCCAGACCAGTGGCCATTCCATATGTTGCAGGGGTTTCAGAGACATTGAGACGTTTATTTTCTAAACACAACGTCCCAGTGGCTTTTAAACCTCAAAATACATTACGGCAAAAACTGGTTCATCCCAAAGATCCAGTCCCCCGGCAAAAACAGAGTAACATTGTGTATGCTGTTCAGTGTCAGGAGGGCTGTGATCAGTCTTATATCGGGGAAACTAAACAGCCACTGGCCAAAAGGATGGCCCAGCACAGAAGATCAACATCATCAGGTCAGGACTCTGCAGTCTACACTCATCTCCAGGCCAGCGGTCACTCTTTCAGGGATGAAGATGTTCACATCCTTGATAGAGAGGAACGATGGTTTGAGAGAGGAGTAAAGGAGGCCATCTTTGTGAAAAGAAACCGCCCATCATTAAACAGGGGTGGAGGCCTCCGAGTTCAACTGTCCCCCTCCTACAATGCTGTGATTGCTGGTATCACTCAGCCCTCTGTGAATAGCAAACAACCATCAGGGTGCTAACGATCCATTGTTAGGCTGATGGTCCTCCTTGATCATGTGAGCAGCTGGTTTCAGGCTGTCATCAGCCAACTGGTTGTGTAACACTGTGAGAGGGTGCTATTTATAAGACTGAGCTGAACCCAGCACCTCAGACTGAGGAAGTCTTTCGGACGAAAGACGAAACGTTTCTACAATTTTTTGCTTTGTTTTGTTTTTTTGTTTTTTGAATGTCCAGAGGACCAGACTTAGCTTTTTTAGATTTTTCTACCTGGATTATTGAGCATGCATCAGGGTATTATAAGGTAGACGTATAAAATCAAAGACAGGAACAAATCTGCATTGGTTTTTGCCAGGATTCCAACAGATTCTGAAAACCATTTAGAGAAGTCAAGGTCGAGAGCTTCAGATCTTTTTGTAAGATATTCCATGAAGCAGGAGCAGAATAGGAGAAGGCCCTTTTTCCAAGTTCAGTCCTCACTGACGGAACACTGCAGGTAATCATGTCCTGAGAGCGCACACTGTAGCTGCACTCACGCAAAGACATGTAGGAGGAGATGTATGAGGGCAGCAGACCAAGAAGTGATTTAAAGATGAAGATGTACCAGTGGAAGAGTCTGCGTGAGGTTAATGATGTCCAGTTAACCAGTGAATACAGGGTGCAGTGGTGGGTACGATAATCACAACCAGTTATGAATCTTAGTGCACCATGATAGACCACATCCAACATCCGCAGGGTGCTTGTAGGAGCATTCATGTAGAGAATGTCACCGTAATCAATGGAGGGAAGGAAAGTCACAGATACAAGGCGTTTCCTAACATTCAGTGTTAGACATGATCTGTTTCTGAAAAAGAAACCCAGTTTAACTTTCAATTTCTTCACTAGGTTTTCCACGTGGAGTTTAAAAGAGAGATGTGAATCGATCAGGATACCCAGATATTTATAGGAATCAACAAACTCAATAGGGACACCATTTGAAGATAAAATCAGAGGAGGATCTGCTGGAACCGCCTTCCTATTTGAAAAAAACATCCCTTTTGTTTTATCAGCATTTAGGACAAGTTTGAGACGGAACAAATCTGACTGGATGATGTCAAAAGCGGATTGTAGTAACTGGAAAGCCTTAGCTACTGTTTTAGCTCGGCAATAAACAACTGTATCATCAGCATAGAAATGTAAGGATGCATCAGGGATGCAGTGACCTACATTAGCTATGTAGATTGTAAAGAGAGTTGGTCCTAAAACTGAGCCTTGTGGTACACCATTTTTAACTGTTAAATAGCTGGAAGAAGCACCGTTATGTTGAACACATTGCCTCCGATTGGAAAGATAGTTAGAAAACCAACCGATGGTGTGATCAGAGAAACCGATTTCTGAGAGCTTATGACACAGGATGTTATGATCCACAGTGTCAAAAGCTTTAGACAGGTCTAAGAAAAGTGCAGCACAATAGTCCTTAGCATCCAATGCTTCAACAACATCATTCAGAACCTTCAGAGAAGCAGTTGTTGTGCTGTGTTTTTTCCTGAAACCAGATTGATGGAGAGGTAAGATGTTTTTCTTGAACCTTGGCTAAGATGCAGAGTTTAGAGATCGGTCGATAATTGTTCAGTGAGGTGGGGTCACCTCCCTTCAGCAAAGGAAGAACAAAGGCTGTTTTCCAAGCATCCGGAATGGTGTTTTGGCTTATGGATAGATTAAAGATGTGGGTCACAGGGACTGTGATGATATGAGCAGCCAGCCTTAAGAAATAAGGTGGAAGTTCATCTGGACCTGCAGATTTTTTAGGATCAAGATCATTTAACAGTTTATTTACCTCACTGACTGAGAATGGAGAAAAAGAGAAGGTGTGATTAACAGATGGTTGGCTTGTAGGAGGGATTTGATTTGTTGAAGTTTGATTATTAGATAAAGTGGCCGATTTTCCGTTTGTAACTGTATCAAATAAAGAACTAGAAGCAACAAAATGTTTATTGAAACAGTTCAGGATCTCGTGCTTATTTGACACAGGAACAGAGTCAACAAGAAATTGTGATGGGAGGTCAGATGATTGGGGGGTGCCTGAGAGAGATTTAATGGTTTTCCAGAATTTTTTAGGATCGTTTAGATTTTTGGAGGTCTGAGATAAGAAGTAGTTACGTTTTGCAGCTTTAATGGCAGTTGTGCATTTATTCCTTAGCTGCCGAAATTTCAACCAATCAGTGTCTGAGTGTGATTTTCTTGCTGCTGCCCAAAGATGATCTCTCCAGTGCAGGAGATCAGCTAGTTCAGGAGTAAACCAGGGGCTGTCACGGCCCTTTATCCTGAACTGCCGGAAAGGAGCGTGTTTGTTTACAAAGTAAATGAAACTACCACGAAAATAGTTCCAAGCGGTGTTCACGTCATTGATTTGTAGGATATGTTGCCAATCAAAGTGGGATAGATCCCAAAGGAATGACTGTTCACAGAAACGTTTCAAATCCCTTTTTTGGATTATTCTGGGCTTAGCAGGTGGAAGTTTAGTAGATCTAAGAGCTGCTATTACGGAATGATCACTCAAAACGTTAGCAAATACACCTATACCAGGAAATTTGTGAGGTGCATTTGTGAAAAACAGATCTAAGGTGGAAGATTTTTCGGGACATTTTAAGTTTGGTCTGGTGGGAGAATCGATAAGTTGTGTTAGATTGAGAGATAGGCAACATTCCCTGAATTTATCACAGAGGGGGGTCGACTTATTCCAGTCAATGTTGAAATCTCCTGCCATAACAATCTCATTGTGTTTTAAATTTCCTATGAATTCAGTCAGGGAGGATAGAGCTTCAGGTGTTGCGGAGGGGGGACGATAACAACCTACAACAGTTAAGGGCTGACCTCCTTTCAAACTGATGTTCACAGCTAAAGCCTCAAACTGGTAATATATACAGTATACATATACCATCATTAGAAAGTATTTTATACGGTACATGGTGATACAATATGTATTTAGTAGCCACCACAACCCAACTGAGTGTGTATCTGATAAACACCTGAATCTAAACACCTGTGTTAGCATGCTTGTCACTATAAGATTTCCTCAAATGTTTAATAGTGGATGTGGGGACCCACAGATCCACCCCCACAGGACACGACGGTAATCTCCCACAGGAATGAGAACTAGTACAGGAGAAAGGTATTCCACCTGGAGAACTAGTGCCAGGAGAATAACCTCCTGCTGAACATCAGCAAAAGTAAGGATCTGATTGTGGACTTTAGGAGGAAACAGCAGGGTGATATCCATCCACTCTGGATCAGTGGGTCTGAGTTGGAGAAGGTGGCCCATTTAGTGACTGTCATACAGAACCTGTCCTGGTCAGAACAATCAAGAAGGTCAAACAAGGTTTCTTCTATGCCAGATGTCTCAGAAACATCAGGCTCCCACCCATGGTGCTCAAGAACTTCTACACCTGCACCAATGAGAGCTACTTGAGTGGGAGCCTCACCACCTGGATGGACAGCTGTACCAAAGAGGACTTGAAGATTCTCAAGAGGGGAGTCTGCTCAGCAGAGCAGTCTATCAAAACATCTCTTTTTGGCCTGCATGATATTTATTATAAAAGGTGCAGGTCAAAAGTTGAGAAGATTTTCAAACAACCCAACCAAGGCTTTACAATGGGACATTTCTAAACAATCTCCAAGCTTTACAATGGTTGCAAACATAATGCAAATGGATTTCAAGAGGCTATGGCATCAAGAAGAAAAACATGGTCAATTTCATAGAAAATTAAAATAATTAGAATTAAAATGAAGATTTCTGAAAACATACCTGTTAGAAAACTTTGAGTCTAAGAAGATTACGTTCTATTTTGGTTACTGGGATCACAGATAGTGTCTACTGACTTATTTGTAAACAGATATCAATTACAGCAAATTCCAAAAACTTTGACTATTTTGGCAGAGCAACCTATGCTAATCCTGACTCATTTTGCCATCAGTGATTACATTCTGTCCACATTTTTGTGTTTGAAAAATTGCTTATAACTCAGCAAATTGTATATACAGGTACATCAGTTTAAGTTTTGGCTTGGTAGTTACGGAGTGGCAATATCAACACATACACTGATATTTTACTGAACGTGGTGTTTTATAACTTTATTTTTAACTAGTGAGGTAAAATAAATATTTTCTGTTAGCAAAACTTCTTGTAAACCACAGCACATAATTCAGTGGAACTTTAGAAAGTGATTTTTTTAGGTGTATATCTAATAAATATCTGGGATTAATCAAAATAGCCATCATAACTATTTGTTCTTAGAAAACACAAACACAGATGCTACAATTAGTTCAGCTTTATCTCCATCTCCAACTTCAGTGCACAAGATTTTAAACTGGGATTATTTGTAGGCATAATTTCTGTTTGTCTGCTAGCAAAATATCTGATAAACCATTGAATGTTAATGAAACTCACAAAAAGCAATCATTGGATTTGCATATACGAGTGATTAAGTTTTGAAATCACCCAAGTCAAGATGGCAACCACAGTCATTCTAAACTAACAAACACAAAAAGGACTATAACGTTTAAAATTGTAGAAATAATGAGTTAAAATTTTGTGTAATATAAGTTTAGAGTTATTCCGAACATATACTTATACACATGACGTTTTAGCACATTTCTGCCTTTAATTTCTACTACAATTAACAACAGTGTGAAACAAAAGTGTGAAAGATGAATTGGTGCCAGTGCAAAAAAGACAGAAAAGAGTGCTGAACATTTTGGCAGCGGAATTTATCAGGAATTTTTTGAAGAAGGGGATATATGCAGCATGTGCATCAGCAAAATTGACACCTGTGGAATAGAGTGTTGACAAGGCAAACTCGGTCATGTTGCTCATGTTAGGCTTGGAGAATAATCACTGCAAACAAATTGCAGGAGCTTGCCGCTGCACCCCAAGGTTAGCCTCACCTTCATGAAACTTTAAGGAGGCATCGATGTATAAAATATGAGATCTAGCACAAGCAATTGCTGCTAAATAAATGCAAAGCTTTGTCAGCTGAATGTTGCACCAATCAAAACTAATGTTGTCAAGTTGCCAGATTATTTCCCCTACCCTAACCCCCTTGTCTGCTTGACACTTTTCCCATATTGATGTGTGTGTTGGAAGGTAATATTTTTTAATCGTGGGTAGGATATATAACCCAGCCGATCCTTTTTTTATTTGATATCCTTGTCATGATTGATAGATATCATCAAAATTAAAGGCTGAACTTTGAGGTCAGGAAGAATGATTGGCTGTCAGTGCTTCTTTAATACTGAGAGAAGAGACGGCAAGTCGTTTCTCTTTGGGGACAGTAAGAGAAAAAAGAAGAGGGAGGGAAAGAGGTGGGATAGCGGAGGATGTGAAAGCTTTGGGAAAGCATCTTATGAGGTTATTAGGTTTTAATCAATATGGTATACGGCCAGGGGATGATTGGAAAACAAACCTAATCTGGGAAGCAATACGTCTCTCATTCATCTCCCTGCTTGTCTCTCTGGAGGATCTGCCCAGCTCTTTTTGTCACTGCACTCCATTTGGTGCAGATCACAAGTAATGCTAAGTTCCTGTACAAAATTACTTCAGATGAACAGAACGAATCAAGAAACATTTGTGCCATTGAACCATGCATTATACGTGCAAAAGGGGATTTTGGAGTCTTTTTACTTTATTGTAGCAAAGGAATGAGTGCCACTTTAAAAGTTGTCAAAATATACTTCTTTAAGTTCACATGTCAAATGGATTTTGACATGACACTGAACCCAGTTGTTGATGTTGATGCTTTGATCAGCAAGTGATGGTGTGGATGATGAAAAAAAAAAGGCACTACAGAGGATCAAGAAGACCAAGCAGGACTGTTGGGATGTGTGAGTGAATGTGTGAATGTGACTGTGCTCTTTGAAAGGTCAACCAACCATTTACTATTTATCCAACTTAGTCATCCAGCAGCTTTGGAAAATAATATGTAGTTTATTGATTTCCCTATGGTGAGACAATTTGCCATATATTTTTCTGTGCAAGGTCATTAAAATACAATGTCAAAACGTGACTATCACAACGAGGCCTTCTCTACCTTCCTCAACCTTCTTTCTCTCTCACACACACATACACAGACAAAAAAGGTTGCAATTTTTATATCAGTCTTTTTAAGCACTAATGCAATAGCTACAAGTGTATGTACAGTAATAAACTGACAGCACAATCAAACAACCTATTGATGTTTCTGAACACAACACAATTACACCTATAGAGACCAGATAAACGGCTCATTGCAAAGTCATAAAGACTGGTTCAAATAATAATTCACAAAGTAATAATCCCAGTCCGCACTGTACTTTTCTCATACAGATGGTGTAGAATGAAGAAGCATTTTGTGGACCATGAACCATTAATCTTGTGGTGTCTATCAGAACCACCCTTAACTGGTTTCTTTAAAAGTTACTAATGACCTGATTAATGTCAGATTATTTCGAAACTTTCACTGTCCTAGAACTCTTAATCGCTTGCAGACAGATACATGCTTACATCTTTCTTTAAAGCTTTGAAGAAAAACTTATTCATAGAATTTAGTTTTTTTTTGCTGAATATGACTTGTTTGAAACATGAATTATGTTGATTGTTCAAAAACGTTCAATACAAAAACAACTTGACTTTATTTGTAACAGAAGACGTTCCGCTCCTCATTTGAGGAGCTTTTTCAATCTTATCGAAATCTTATTTTGCTCCTCGGATGAGGAGTGAAACGTCTTCTGTAACAAAATAAAGTCCAGTTGTTTTTGTATTGAACGTTTTTGAATTTATCATGTCCTGGATGAATGAGAATCTTCACCATGTTGATTATTGTTTTCATGTACACTTTCGCTTTTACACTAGACTTTATCAGTTCAAAGTTTCATCACAATTGCCAAACATGAGCGGATTTGCTAAAAAAATAAATAAACTGGACAACTAATTGTTGTCTATTTTGTATAACACAGAGGTAAGCAACTACAGCAACAATGAAGACTGAAAAGCAAAATTATAGTGATTTGGGTGTTTTGGTCTTGTGTTTTCTAACGTTAAACATGACATGAAATTGCACTATCCAGTGGTTCTCAAATTCATTATGCTCACACACACGGTCACTTACACACACACCCGTGAGCAGATTGGGTCACATGCATAAAGACAGAGGACACAGTTGCCTGTTGGTTGAGTCAGTTTTTGCCCCTCCATTTTTTAAATTATAAACAGACCAATAGATCACAAAGGATGCAGTTCCACACAGCACGGAATGTTCTAACTTTGTAAATGAAACTGCAGAGATGTGTTGAATACAGAAAACAAAGCTGCCTGAAATCTGTAAGCACATTTTATTCAGATTGGTTGAACATAATCTATTTGCCGTTATTCCCATAAACAGGCTGCTTTAATTGTTTTACGGTATAGAATAAAACCTGAGTGGCACCATATTAACACTCCCACTGAAGATATAGGCAGTAGAGGCAGATGGAAGCGGGATGGTGCAGTGTCTTGGCCATGGGGCATCTTAGTGCTGGTTGTTCAGGGAAGCAGGAGCAATCAGGAAATCTAACCCTGTTGTCTTTTTTTATTTTCTTTTTCCCGCAGCATCGGTGTGTTGTTCTGCACAGATGCAGATGTGACACTGGCCTTTTCTCTCTCTCAGACTTCCACCAAATCATCCTTGGTCTTTCCAAACGGTAACAGAACCCAGGAGAAATTTACTACATCAGAGAATGACTGAATGTTTTAGCTGAGCAGATGGCCAGACTTTGTCAGCATTTAGAACAAGAAAGCTTACAAAGAGCAGAAAATCCCAACAAGCAAGTCTGAACATTCCAATCAGGGATTATTTTGAAGTCTTGCAAAAGTTTCAGGAGACATATCAGAATCATTTATTCAGCTCAACAAGACCCACATTAGAACATTGTAATCACATTACTTTTGTTGCAGTAAGCTAAATGACCGCTCATATTGTCCCAGCCCCATCCATTAGTTGGCTGTCAACGTGTCTGCAACGCTTTTTATTCTCACATCACCGTACTTGCAGCTTCACAGGGAGTTCAGAAAAGGAGAAAAATGCACGAAAAAACGGCAGAATAAATCAGCACAAAACAGTTTTATCAAAAGCAGGTAATCAATAGTTCAAGCAGGAAACATTCAAAGCAATTAGTCAAGACTAAGAATTCCTGGTGTAGGAACAAAAATAGTAATATGCGTGAAACAAGAGACCACATGTTAAGTACATTCAAACTTACAAAAAAGAATGGAATATAAGAAAATTGACATGACTGCATATCTTTAAATTGGACATGTTTATTTATTTGTTTATTTTTATTTAAATGACTTTAGATTTGATTAGATTTTTAATTAGCCACATGTGTAAACAGTTGAAATACATGACATGACATGAGCACAATGAAACAAACCTGAAGCAACTATAGAACAAAAAACATTGAAAAGAACCATTGAAAGCTGATGTCTCACTATAAATCTGCATGTTTGCTCAAATGTTTAACAATAAATGTTCACCATAATTCCAGTACAAGCATTGGGTAAAATTTGTAATGAGCATTTCCTTTTAGTCCACAAATTCTCATGCTCATGCCTGGTCCCCACTAGAGCTGTCATCGGGCCGGAAATCCACGGCCCTACCCTACCCGAGCCCTTAGTTTAATTACCCAAGCCCGAGGGAGCCCGCTGATTTCCTAGAAATCACCGCCCGACCCGACCCTACCCGATTAAAAAAACAAAAACAAACAAAAAAAAAAAACACTACGTTTATTTATTAAGCTTTTACTGCGTTCTCCCACTCAGCAAAAGAACTTGATGTTGTTCTTCTGTGTTTTGATGGAGGAGGTGTGAGCGCGCTGCTCGCAGTGACTTTTGAAGCTTCAGGAATGTCAGGAATGCGGCAACTTGTTCCGCCGCAGATGAGAGCAGTGTGCGGACGTGAGCGTGCACCTGACGCACGTCAGCTGGTGACATAATTTTGAGCTTGTTAAAGTTAGGCCACAGAAATAATGCAACTCTGTGCAAGTCGTGGATAATAATTTTGCGCTCCAGCACTTCTGCATGTCGCGCAGAAACACCTGCTGCGGAGAGTCTGTGTGTGAGGACTGGCAGTGTTGCTTCAGTTTCTCATTCCAGAGACAAACCAGGTTGGTGGGATATTTGTCACCCTCCAGTTCTCTCTGTGCACGGTAAAATGGTTCGAGAAATGTCACTAAAAAGTCCAGCATGTCGGGGGAGACGCTGTCCAGGCGCGCGCCGCGCGCCTGCTCTCTGGCTGAGTTTTCTGCGCTGCGGTTTTCACCATCTAAATTCACTCTATTAATTATTTCCTCATCAATAAACTTACTGCCTTATATTCTTTACAAGCAGATTAAAACAATTTTATATTGTGTGCATTTTTATTTAGTTTTGTTTGTGCTGTATGATTAAAAAAAACCACATCAAAGCCCGAGCCCGACCCGCGGCCCGCCAATCAAACGCAAAAATATGGCCCTACCCTACCCGAAGTCGGGTAGGGCTCGGGTAGGGTCGGGCTCGGGCAAAGAAACGACACCTCTAGTCCCCACTGCACAACTCGAAACGCCCCTGCTGTCCCCTTTTGGCCGCTTGTCACGGTCCCACTGGCCACTGAAGACCGTCTGATGACGTGCACTAGGGGGTGGCAGAGGGAGGGGTCTCTAGCTCGTTTTCCGGGTTCAGTTGTTGTGTTAACTGCACCTCCGACGGTCTTTGATGAGATTAAAACGTTTTTTTTTTATGTTTGGGGTGATCTACACTGGAGAGAACAGCAGCCTGTCAGCAGCAACTGTAAAAATGTCACGTTTCTTACCGGAGTTTGGTTCCAAATCATGGAGGCTCGATCCGGTAAGTTTAAAAAGTCCAAAAAAAGTCCCGTTGTGGTTGTGTAATCAGATAGCAGAGGCTCCCCCGACTGTTTGCTGGACGCGTCGAGCCACCAGAGATCGAATTTTATGGCATTGGTAATTCGACACCTAGGTTGATTTGGACGCGCGCGTGCGTGGAAAAGGAACTGCAGGCTGCCGCCGCGCCGCTTCGATCACTCGAATCGCGCCGCTTCCCGTTTCGCCGTGACTCCACGCGTCTCCTCATAGACTTTAAATGTAAACCGTCCGCTTCAGCCGCCCGACATCGGGGCAGTGGGTACCAGGCATCAGACTGAGTGGCTTTTTCTCAAAAGTGTATATGTAATGAAGTAGTCCTCACCGAGTGATTTTTTTAAAATCACAATGCTGAAGAAAATGTAAGCCAGGAATGCTTTGCAAGACTGAAACCAGGCAGAAATAGTCAAGTGAATATATTTTTTTATTAAATCTTTAATGCCTTCTTCTTCTTCTTCTTCTTCTTCTTCTTCTTCTTCTTCTTCTTCTTCTTCTTCTTCTTCTTCTTCTTCTTCTTCTTCTTCTTCTTCTTCTTCTTTTCGGCTTTTCCCTTTTCAGGGGTCGCCACAGCGAGTCATCCTCCTCCACCTCACTCTGTCCTCTGCATCCTCTGTCCTCACTCCAACTACCTTCATGTCCTCTCTAACTGCATCCATATATCTCCTCTTTGGCCTTCCTCTGTGTCTTTTTCCTGGCAGCTGCATTTCTAACATCCTTCTACCAATATACCCACTGTCCCTCCTCTGGACATGTCCAAACCATCTCAGTCTGGCCTCCCTAACTTTATCTCCCAGTTGTTCAACATGTGCTGTACCTCTGATTATCTCATTCCTGATCTTATCCATCCTTGTCACTCCTAAGGAGAACCTCAGCATCTTAATTTCTGCCACTTCCAGTTCTTTCTCCTGTCTTTTTGTCAGTGACACTGTCTCCAGACCATACAACATAGCTGGTTTCACCACTGTCTTGTAAACTTTTCCTTTGACCTTTGCTGACACCTTTTTGTCACAAATCACTCCTGAAACTTTTCTCCATCCGCTCCATCCTGCCTGGACTCTCTTTTTCACCTCTTTACCACATTTCCCATTTTCCTGGACAGTGGACCCCAAGTACTTGAAGTCCTGCACCTTTGTGACCTCTGCTCCTTGTAGCCTCACTGTTCCACTGGCCTCCCTCTCATTCACACACATGTACTCTGTCTTACTACGACTGACTTTCATTCCTCTTCTTTCAAGTGCATACCTCCACCTCTCCAAGTTCTCTTCCACCTGTTCCCTGTTCTCACCACAGATCACAATGTCATCTGCAAACATCATAGTCCATGGGGATTCCTGCCTGACCTCATCTGTTAGTCGGTCCATCACCAGAGCAAACAAGAAGGGGCTCAGAGCCGATCCTTGATGCACTCCCACCTCCACCTTGAAGCTATCTGTCACTCCTACAGCACATCTCACCACTGTCCTGCTGTCCTCATACATGTCCTGTACCAGTCTAACATACTTTTCTGCCACTCCAGATTTCCTCATGCAATACCACACCTCCTCCCTCGGCACCCTGTCATATGCTTTTTCTAAATCCACAAAGACACAATGGAGTTCTTTCTGACCCTCTCTGTACTTCTCCATCAGCATTCTCAAAGCAAAGATGGCATCTGTGGTGCTCTTTCTTGGCATGAAACCATACTGCTGCTCACAGATAGTCACCTCTTGTCTAAGTCTTGCTTCCACAACTCTCTCCCAGATCTTCATCGTGTGGCTCATCAACTTAATTCCCCTGTAGTTGCTACAACTCTGTACATCACCCTTGTTCTTAAAAATGGGCACCAGCACACTTCTTCTCCATTCTTCAGGCATTTTCTCACCCTCAAATATTCCATTAAATATTTGAGTCAAAAACCTCACTGCCATCTCTCCAAGACATTTCCAAACCTCCACTGGTATGTCATCAGGTCCTACTGCCTTCCCCTTCTTCATTCTTTTCAGAGCTTTCCGGACTTCACCCTCACTAATCTTTCCCACTTCCTGGTCCACAGTTTCTATGACCTCCACTCTTCTTTCTCTTTCATTCTCTTCATTCATTAGCTCCTCAAAGTAATCCTTCCATCTTCCCATCACACTCTCCTCACTTGTTAGAACATTCCCATCTTTAATAAGCCTAACCTGCTGCACATCCTTTCCAGCCTGATCCCTCTGTCTTGCCAATCGGTTCAAGTCCTTCTCGTCCTCTTGAAGCCTGGAATACACCTGAGCGTACATGAAGTACGCCACTGTACGCGCGCATTTTGTGCGCATGCTTTCTCTGCTATAGCTCGGCTTTTATCAGCTTTTCAAACGCTCGCGTTCTCGCTCGAGATCCTTGTTGTAATATGAGCAGCTGCGCACGGAGGGGACTCAACTGATCTCGCTGATTGGTCACTTGCTGACACGCCTACTGAAATGATTGACAGCTTTCAGTCAGCTCAGTGAAACCTCGAGAATGCATCATGAGCAGCTCGCTGAAGACCGCTGCGGTGTTCTGATGCGGTGTTTCTACTATATATGTTATAAAAAGTTATCTCAGAAATAAAAATAATAACAGGGAGCGCTTTTCCTGCAGCACACAGTCCACCAGGGAATATTTAAAACATCTGCACCCAGGTAGGACCTGAATTCATTCATTTCAGTCATCGAGTGAACGGAGGAAGAAGCGGTTACTTGACTTTAGGCAAAAAAACAAAAGAAAAGGCCCGATCAGCGATAAAGAAGGGGAATTTATTTCATTTGTGTAACATACAAAACAGTCCGGCGCCGGGGAAGTTTATGGTCAGACACCGCGCACACGTATGCGGTCGTAAAAAAAAGCTTTGCGCGTATGTGCCCTGAGGGGCTACTCGGGGCTACGCTTTTGCCTTGACGTACGTACGTGGCGTATAGGCGTACTGCTGGTACGCTCAGGTATATTTCAGGCTTAAAGCCAGTCTCCCATACAACTCATTGTACGCCCTCTGCTTTGCCTTAGCTACCGTATTTTTCGGTGTATAGGTCGCACCTTTTTATGGTTTTTCAAGGCCTGCGACCTATACACTAGTGCGACCTATTTATGGATTTTTTTCCATATTTTTAGACCAATTTTTGGCTGAGTTATGACCCTTTTTCACTTTGGCATAAAATGGTGCAGTACCACTTTTGGCCGCTAGGGACGCAGTGCAGAACCACTTTCGACCGCTAGGGGTGCAGTGCAGTACCACTTCCAGAGGAGTACACCGACCCAAGAAGAAGAAGTAGACCGTTTCCAGCTCATGTGCCCGAAAAAAAGCTCCTCTGCTCGGACTGATTCTGTCTGCCTCCTGGGCTGGATGTAGCTTATGTTAGCTCTGTTTGTTTGCTGTTTGTCAGCAAGATAAGTCAAGAACCACTCAGCGGATTTTTCTGAAACTTACAGAATGGAATGACAGTGTGGACGTTTACAAGTGAGTACCTTTATTAGATGTTTGAGATAAAAAAATAAAAAAAACAATATTTTTGTAGAATTTAGCTTCTGGTGTTAGCTTCTGTATTTGTTATAAATGGCTTCAAAACCACTCGGTGTATATTTATTTCTGCTTACAGAGTAATTATAACACTCTAATGTACTTAACTATGTCCTGGATGAATCATTTGAGATGAGATTCGATTTATTATTCGTGTCAGAGGCGGACTGGTCTCGTGTTAGCCTTCGTTTTATATCTGTGCACTTCTGTTAACGTCATAAATAGCTTCAAAACCACTCTGTATATTTTTTCTGCTTACAGAGTGTAATTATAGGAGCTTTAATGTACGGTACTATGGTCTCGAGAAAACATTTGACCTAAAATTCGATTTTTATTCGTGTTTTCAGAGACGGAATCGTCTCGTGTTTAGCTTCTGTTAGCTTCTGGCAGACATTAGCAGCAGAGCTAAGCACTCGGTCCATATTGCCGGGTTGACTCAGCGGTCACGCGGCGCGTCAGCGGTGGATGGCGCGTTACGTCGGCGGTGACGTAGGTGCGACCTATACACCGGTGCAACCTATTTATGGATTTTTCCAATTTATTGGCAATAATTGGACAGTGCGACCTATACAACGGTGCGACCTATACAACGGAAAATACGGTAGTGTTTTCTTGTGCATTTCATTCAGCGGATAGAGAAAAAGTGAAACACTTAACTCCAATACCTAAATAAACAAAAGGCATTAAACGCATGAGCTGCATTATTACCATTGTTGTATTTAAGGAAAATGGCGATAGTGAGGGGGCAGATCTTATTCTCAGCACTGGTGGTGAAGCCCGAGTCGACGGTGCAGACGATACACAGCGTCTCCATGACGAGTGTGAGTACTTCTGAGCTAAACTGGGCAGCAAGCTGGATCAGTCCCTCTAAGATACTGGGGAGGAAGGGCTGAAGAACATGCGTGCTTTCTGACAGCTTCAACTGATCACAGTACCTGCAAAAAGTAGAAATCCAACAACAGTATTAATCGAAGTTATTCACCTCATTTCAACTGATTAAAGATCCTAAAATCCACAACATGTGGAGCGTGAGTTATCCTACTTGTATTCTTGTATCTGATGAAACTGTCTTGTATTGTTCTTTTAAAATGAATGAATAAACATCAAATCAAATCAAAATGTTGACTTTTCAATAAAAACGAAAATTGTATGTCCAGGTTACGATGCAGTACACAAAATCCAGCTCACCCCCAGATGGCTCTGACCGCAGAGATGCGGACGGACGGCGGCTGGCTCTCATGGAGGCCGCTGACAGTGGCCTGGAGAAACTGCTGGATGAGCTCAGGAGACATGACTACTGTGAAGCGACTGGCTGCCCACAGAGCTCGGCCGAGGAGGAATGGAGATGCAGCTGGGAAAGAAAATAGCACCAAAATGTCAAACACTGAATTGTATCTTAAATTAGAACGTTCCTGTAGAAACTTTGATGGGGACTGGCAAGTTGCAGCCATTTTATTTTTTATTTTTTGACTATGTGTTGGGGTTCACTCTCAGGTCCACCATCCGGCGTCTCAGTGGGGGGAAAGCGGTATGCAACCAACACCATTTATGGTGGGGATGGCGTGCTGTTGACCTCAACTCGGGATGTTGTGAGTCGGTGGGCGGAATACTTCGAAGACCTCCTCAA
>JBBPBX010026811.1:0-19566 GCA_038048925.1 Garcialebias charrua | reverse complement strand
AAGAAGAAGAGGCACTGCTCACAGCTAGCACTACACCAAATTTCAGCTCAATATCTCAATGACTGATTTGTAGCCAATTTCAGATTTCTAAAGTAGTTGTGGCAGCCATCTTGAACCAAAATGGCTCCAAAAGTTAATCAGCGTTTCATTAAGAGACCCGTTCCCTCTGGGTCATGTGACCTCACTGTGGCCGTTAGAAGTTGTTAAGTTCTGTCAGTGTTGTTCAGTGGGAAAAATGTCTTGTTTGTGAATTACATCACCATGGTAACTCAAAACGTCTATAAAAGTAACAGTAGGGCTGGGCCATATCATATCGTTGACGATAATACCGGTAAAAATAGCTTGCCCGGGCAAAAAAGTTATATCATGATATGCTAATTTCATGACGTAATACGTCAGGGCGCCCCGCCCCCTACAACCAAGCGCTTCGAAGTCGAGCAAACCTAACTGCGCACCTCCCCTCCACCTGTCTGTGGTGTAACGCTAGCTAAAAAGCTAAAAACAAACAACGCGCGCGTCTCTGCTTCTCTCCATCCAGCTGTAAACTGCAGATACAGAGAGCTCGTCCCCCCCTCGCCCCCACCCCGCTCTGAGCTGCCGCTACTGTGTGTCCCCTCTGTCTGTACAAATATGCGCGGCTCAATTGTCTCGAGTTCCACAGTTGGTCCACAGACCGAGGCAGGTGATAAAGACAGATCAGTCAGATAAATTAATCATTCCTGCATGAATAGATGAAGCTGAAACACCAACAAGTTTCAGGGTCAGCTGATCACCTTGTTACAAGTTCTGTAAGTTCTAGCTCATTTAAAGACAACATATATTTTGTTGTACGGTAGGTTTCATTTATGCCCAACAGATATTAAGCCTCATTTTATATTTAGTTGTTTTGGGAAACTACACCTGCACTTTAGTTTTATTTTTTTATACTACTTGGAGACTGAATACTTTACTAAATAAAGTAATTTCAGTAAAATTACCCCTTGTTGTTTTTAAAAATTTATATAATACTGCAAAACAACATGTTAAGTTAATTTAGTCAAATAAATAAATTAGATTTCTGTTGTTTTTTTTGGTGGTTATATCACGAAATTGATCGTTATCGTGATAATGCTCTGAAATATCACAATATAATTTTTGAGCCATATCGCCCACCCCTAAGTAACAGCACACATCACGATGCCGAGCCGGTCGTTTTGATATAAAATTTGTGGGGGGACTTGTGGTTCAGGCCGCAATCCCCAAAAAGTATTCTTCTGATTAAATGGAAAATATGGTAAACAAGCTACAAAGGGATACAAGCCAGTGTAGGTGTTGGTTCAAAGTCCGGATAAACAGGAAAGATATTCAGTGTAAAATCTTTGCCAACACAAATATGCAAATCATTAATAGAGTGAAATGGAGAAAATCTCCAACTCATTAAAGGAGCAGCAGAGAGAAAAACAATTTACTATAAAGGTGATGTGAAAATGAAATTAAAAAAGATGCTGTATTTTGATTCTTGGATGACAACTACTTCATTATAGGACTTTTAATATTACGCCTTCAAATTTTTAAAGAATTTGTCTTTTTTTTATGTTAAAAATGTGATAAAAAGGATTAATTCATTAGGCTGAATATTACAATTATGTAAACTTTCATTTTCAATTTATATCAGTAATCTTTTGCATAACTTTGCATCCATACATTCTGTGTGGCTGCCCCCCGCCTATGGAACTCCCTCCCTGACTACCTGAGAGCTCCACAGTCACTGGTTGACTTTAAAAACGGCTTAGACTTTTCTTTTTAAGCAAGCCTATTCTTCCTCCACATGATTTTATCTCTGATCTTAGTTGATATTATTATTGATTTTACTTGATTTTATCACTTGTTTTATTTGATTTTTGCTTTTGTTGCACTTTGTAGCACTTTGAGATTTTTATTAATGAAAAGTGTGTTAAAAATTAAATTCACTATTATTGTTATTATTATTATCCAGAAGAAATAAAAGCATCTTATGGAGTTTCACACTCCACCCGCAGTGGCTGGTTCGAACCTCACCTGCCAGATTGAGATCAGCGAGAATGACACTGGCCAGAAAACCATGCATGTCAAACTGGATACGACCGTTCTTAACGTTTTCTGTGATGATGGTTTTTACTGAACCCAGAGACAGCATACAGGCCTCGTGAATCTTCCACCTGGTTTAGTGAAAAAAATAAAGATTAGATGTTTTTGCTTCCTCTTCTCTAAGTGTGCCATGTCACTTTTTGACAGACAGAGAATGCTCAAAGCTAGAACTCTGCCGTTCAGCATCATTATCGGATGTTGGCTTACCAGTGCTCATTGCCACTGTTTTTAGCCTGCTCTGCCTCCTGGAGGTGTCTGGTTGCTGCTGCTGCCAGTGCTGCTGCGCTCTCATTCTGAAACTCTGCAGCCACGGCCTGCAACAAGAACCAACAAGCACCATCACAAACAGAGAAGCAGGCTGAACGGTTTGCAGACGACCAAGTTTTGCTTTCAAACCACAATAAAGTTAAAACATTTAACCTCACTACACAGTACAATGTTTAACAGCTAACTGAAGAGCCTTTAAAGCAGTGGTTCTCAAACCAGAGTCCCTGGCCCCTGGGAGTCCGTGAGCCAGTGCTGGGGGTTCGCAAAAAAGAAAAGAAAAAAGAAAGCATATATATTTTTTTACAAGCCCGTTAAAATAAAACAACCTGTAAAAATACACCAAAATGCAGGAAATTGCATCTACTTTATTAAAAACGTTCTGGGGGAGGACCCCCAGAGGACCCCCCACCACCACCACGTACACACACATACACACACACACACACACACACACACACACAACACCTGCTATTTGCGTTCCAGCATCGATCAGTTTTCAAATTAAGCTGTTACTTGGTATAACTACTGCTGTTATAATTCTGTTCAAGTTTATGTACAATTTTCTGTAATAATTTGAAGCTGTTGCGATACATTTATGTTCAATGTGTGAATAGGTAAAGTTTTAAAGTCCTGTTTGATATTATTAATTTTCTCAAAACTGTAATTTTTGAAAGTTGAAATTAAAAATGTTAAGCGTGTCTTGAATGAAAAATACCCCATGTTTAAAAGTATAAAAATTGTATTAAGACTAGGCCTGTCATGATAAATGTTGCTGGGCGATTAATTGTCTTGGAAATTATTGTGATAAACGTCACGATAATATTGTTTGAAATTTGACAATAATTAGTGATTATTGTCAAATTTAATAAGAAATGTTGGTTAATTTGTTTTGAGTGCAGTACCTTTTTTTGACCACTGGCTGGCAGTATAAGACTGTTTGAATCGAAGGATGGATAGTGAGGGAGCGAGCAGCGTGTCTCTTAATAAGTAAAAACAAGCTCTCAGCTTCTTTTTGCAGAAAAAACAACTTTTTACAGGAAGGCACGAGTTTAATCCTTGAATTTTGGAGCTTCGACAAGACAGAGGGTTTTATTGAGGTTGGCCTGTTAGCTTAGCTCGTAGCTTAGCTTCCCAGCTACACCATTACACAATAGTGTAATAGCACCTTCTCATAGAGCTTAGTTTATAAGACTGTTTATAAGACTGCTTATAAGACTGAGCTGAATACAGCAGCTCAGACTGAAGAAGTCTTTCAGATGGAAGACGAAACGTTTCTACAATTTTTGTTTTGTTTTTTGAATGTCCAGAGGACCAGACTTAACTTTTTTAGATTTTTCTACCTGGATTATTGAGCATGCATCATGAGACAGTGATGTTTGTTTCTCTAGGCTTAAATGAAAACAACACCCAAATAACCATGCTCACATTTTAAAAGAAGCATGTTAAAAAGAACCAAGAGAGGTATAGTATAGTGAACTGTACTTTTTATGCATATTCCCACATTTTTCTTAGTGCATAACCACCAGTAACTATCATCACCAACATTATTTTGGCTTTGGAATAGGTTTTTACATTTATGTAGAGAATCCTCTTTTCCTGAAATGTTTATGTCAGTGCCCTGAGATGACTTCTGTTGTGACTTGGCGCTATATAAATAAACTAGAGATGCACAATAGTGGATTTTTGGCCGATATCCGATATGTTAAAACTTATTTGGCTGATAATCGATACCAATACCAATGTTTTTTCCTAGACCTACTTACAGAGACTACCGGTACATAGCTTTCTCTACTGTGGAATTAAAACATTGCATTATTCTGCATGTTCTTTGTCAATCTGGCCTGCAACTAAATGCAGATGCCAAAAAGGGAGCTGAAAATGATGTAACACTTCAACTTGGATTATGTTTAATGTTAAATTCATTCATGACATTTACTCTCTAACACAACGACAACACTCCAACAGTGCAAATTTTCACAAATCTAAACTCAACCTGTTCACAAGCGACAAGTGAAAAGTGCACAAGTAGTAGTGCATTAATAGATATACTTGACAGTTTCCTAAATTAAAAATTAATTTAAAACAGAAGTCTTATATCGGAGAGTTATTTTGATGGAACGGCCGATGTCCGATATTTAACTTTATCGCTAATATCGGCCGATACCATGCAGATAATATTGTGCATCCCTAAAATAAACTGAATTTAATGTTTCTGCAGTGGCCCAGCAGAAAAACAAAAACCAAGACAAATAAAATTAAAGACACCAATAAATTGTACACAATGGTTGTTTAATTTACATGTACCCGGTAGTTTTGCTTTAATCTCACCAGAAGTAGGTCCTGAGCGGAGATCCTGACAGAGTAGGAGAAAGTGTCATCGTCCTCGTCTTCTACAAACTGCTGAGGGTTTGCCGTCCACACTTTGATCTTTTCAAACAACAGAGCAAACAGTCACACAAACAGCATTCTGTTTTCACCTACGTGCACGCTGGTCTCAGTCATTCCTCACCTGGTCTTCAGTGATCTGCATGTAGAGGATGATGTAGTAGATGAGTTCAGGCAGAGCTTTTTTCACTGTGCTCTTAAACTTGTTGTTTTCCAGCAGCGTGTGGACAAACTCGAAGATGTTGAACACCAGATTTTCAAAACCCAAAACTTCACCTACAAAACAAAAAAATCAACATCAGTAAACATGCTGCAACAGAAAGAAAAAGAAATGCAAGTGGATGGAGAGAAAAAATTCTGCTCACCATCTGAATCTACAGGGTCGTCCACTTCCTCTGTGTAGTTGACTTCTGTTCTTACATAAGTGAACAAAAGGCTAAGGAATATTATTCATCATTTTGGCTTTTTAGCTGGGTTACATTTATTATTGTCATTATAATAATAATAATGTCACATTTTTGTCATCTGTGTATGTTTCCCATACAAGACGAAATTCGTCTCTGCATTTAACCCAACCACCACCAGGTGGTGCAGTGAGCAGCCATAGAAAGCGCCCGGGGAGCTGGGGAAATAGGTGTGCACTCATAGACACCCCAAGGTGTGTAGTGGCCGGGGTTTGAACCTGTGTCCTTCGGGTCCCAAGTCGGCAGCCCTGCCTCTACACCATCTTGGCCCCTACATTACAGCCATAAAACGACGTTGCAATAGGCAGTAATGTGGGTTAGTGATATGAGAGGCTGCTCTATAAAGACTAAACAAACTGCAATGAATATAAAGAGTCTAATCATTTATAAACAGATAATGCAGTGATGGATATAAAGCTGCACTTTCAGTCAGAGTGTTCCAAACAATGGGTAATATTTGCTGCATAGAGGACACCATGGGCTTCGGAAAGTTCTTCACTAACGCCGTTACTGCCTATGGAGAAAAAAAAGAGGAAATACAAAATAAAGCCTTCAAGTGTAATAAAACAATTACATAAAGAAGTGTAATAGGGCTTAGCGTATATCTTAGATCCTTTAGCACAGTGGTTCCTGACCCTGGTCCTCGAGGAACATCTTGCATGTTTTAGTTGCTTCCCTGCTTTGACACACCTTTTTTGAATGAATGAGTGATTAAATCATTGAAGCAGGTGTGTTGGAGCAGGGAAACAACTAAAACATGCAGGATGGTGTTCCTCAGGGACCTGGGTTGGGAACCACTGCTTTAGCATACGGTTTAGCGTTCGTTTAGCCGCTAAACGTATTAGTGTGTATCTTAGATTCTTATTTACAGTTTCTTTTTATACTTTATATTTTTGGGTGTAACTGAGACCTTGAGTACACAGTTCTGTTGCACCTCATGTACCACATGTGATGTGAATGACAATAAAGATACCAGAACTTGAAAACAAGAGGAAAATGTAAAATGAAAGACGAAGAGGTTACAAATTATTAAAAAATGTAAACTTAAATAAAAAAAACTTGTAATTATAAAATCTTCTGTTCATGATTTAGGACATTCGAGTCTCTCTCTGGGCAATCTCCTGTAGACTTTTTGGTCTGTAAAGACCCTCACCTTGAGGACTTCCATCTTGAGGCCACTATCAGATGAAGGCCCATCAGGCATTTGCAAAGCCTGAACGAATGCTTCTGTGAACTGCTGCACCACCGGGAAGATCAACGCTTTGGCTGCACCCTACAAACAGAAATGTTTAACAATTATGCAAAACCAAGATAAGAACTATAGCGCTGACTTGCACCTTTTTAAAGATTTTGCAGCATAACATAAGGACATAAGAACCAAAACATTTTAAACGATTTCAAGGCTTAAACAGAGAGGGGGAAAAAAATTATAATAAGAAAATTAAAAAGCCTGCACCAAAATTAAACAGAGCAAATCTACAAAAACATCCCTTTGAGGAAAATGCAGTGATGGATATGTTTTGGCAACCAACAGGTTAACTGATGGAGCATGCTCAATTCTGCAGCTTCAGCCTGTGGTTTCAGTAAAAGCGGAATCAAATGAGTGAATTTATAGATTCGCATCAATCAAACAAAAATACTTTAACTAATAAAATGTGACAATAACATTAACAAGATCAGGTGTCTCTTCATGTCAACAGCTACAACAATGTCCCATCAACAGAATATAGCCAGCTTGCATAAATATGATAAATCATCAGCAGCAGCTTTATTAATAAAGCGCTTTAACACAGCCACAGCTGAAACAAAGTGCTGAACATCAGTAATAAATAAGATAAAAGAAAGCATAAAAATAAAGTTACAAAGCCAAGCACACAATAGTGAATTGGATAAATAATAACCATCAATACATTTTTATTTTCCCTGAAGGAATGAGCAAAATGTAAGGAGACAAAGTCAGAACTCATGCAGCTCCAATAGTAAAAAAGTGGTTCAGATATAAAATCCATGTCAATGATTTGGATGAAATCTGACCTCAACCCTACCAAGTCTTTGGGAAACAATGACAACTAAAACTTGTTCACCAAATTAACAATCCTAGTACAGGTACTTTGAGAAAAAAATAAACTATTCAGCTGTGTGTAGAAATAAAATATTTCATGCTGATGTCCTGTTGTAACATTGGTGATCCATAAAATATCAGAATCAGTGCTTTTATTAGGGTTTGTTTTATTAATTAGAGAAACAATATCCCATGGTTGCATCACCTTTTCTAGCTCTTCAATAGCACAGATGAGGTTGGCACAGGTGGTGAATATCTCCACTGCTCTGGAGCGGGTACGAATACTGTAAACCTGGACAGGATAGAGAAACACGAGGGATTAAACGCCATCAGTAACAGACAGCTTTTGATATTTGTGTGCAACATGTGTACGACATACAGTAGTATAAAATCCTATTCATTTATTTTCCAAGAGGAAATTGTCAAAAACCTTCACTCCTGATTTAAATTTTTTTTTAAATAGTTCAAACGAACATGAAAATTGGATTTATACTCCCAAGTGAACACAGCTTCTTTGCGAAACAATGCCACATCCAGAGGAAAGAATAAAAAACTGCTTTAAGAAGCATGTAGTTTGTTGGGAACATTTATTGTAAAGGAACTAAAACGGATACATCTGATTGGTGAACTGCTCCAACATGTCGACTTGATCAGTAAGTGTTGTAGTACCTCTGCCATGGTGAAAATCTTGTACATCTCAGGTAAGATGACAGGAGCAACCAGTGGCATCTGTGTGTCTGTCACCTCTCGAGTAAATTCTGGATAAAAACAGATGTTAAATAACTAAGATATTTACAACACAATTTTCATCTTAACAGGTGCAGTATATATTTTTTCAATTAAAACCCAAAACAGTAGAGCATTTAAATTAGGCCTGTCACGATAAACAATAAATCAATTAATCGCATGACAAATGAAAATGATGGACCTCATTTTCATTTATTACCGTAGCTTTATCGTTTCTTTGTGTCTCTTTCTACTGAAGACACTGGATGACAAAAGCTCAACTCCGGTGCTCTTCACTGACCCCTCCCTTTCTCTTTAAAATCCATTTTAACTGTCCAAAATCGCATTTTTGGATCGTTAAAAGTAGCTAAGCTGAGAAGCTAAGCTAACAGGCCGAACCCCAGGGAAAAACCTCTGTCTTGTCGAAGCTCCAAAATTCACGATTGAAACCCGTGCCTTCGTGTAAAAAGTTTTTCTCTGCAAAAAGAAGCTGAGAACTTGTTTACTGATTTTTTTTTTTAATTAAAAGCTTTGTGTGAAAAATGCTATGCTAAAGAGCTCAAACCACACTGAGCGTCCGCCATTTTGAGAACCAAAGAGAGACAGCTCTTGTCACATCAAGGGATCTCCCTCTCATTTTTCTTAAAAAGAGACACGCTGCTCGCCCCCCTCACTATCCATCCTTCGGTTCAAACAGTCTTATACTGCCATCCAGTGCTCAAGGAAAAGAACTACACACAAAAATTAACCAACATTTCTTCTTAAATTTGACATTACTAATTAATGTCAAATTTCAAACAATATTTATTGTTTATTGCAATAATTTCTGAGTCAATTAATCACCCAGCAAAATTTGTTATCGTGACAGACCTAATTTAAAGGGGACCACATATAGGTCTTTAAAATTTTTATGTTATGTCTGTGTGCTATCTTGACAATATTAATTCATTTTAATACACAAAATAATTCTTAGATAATTAATTATACCCTTTTTAATTCTGCCATTTTTAACTTTCGTTTTGAACGACCGGTTTCTGATACAAGTTCTGAAGTCCACGCCCTTCAACGATCTGTTTACGCCCTCTGTAACAGCCAGTATCTGTAATGTGTTGTTGTTTTAAAATTAGCTCTTTTTTTATTACTCATTTGACTTACTGTTAGTGCTAGCTTAAGATAACTTACCGAAACCCGTCTGAGCGCGCCGCAATTTGCTGCTCCTTTTAGCATTAGACCACCCGAATCCGATGCTAATGTTAGCTTGTTCCTCTTCCGGTGTTCGCCAGCTCCGCTCGTTGCACGCGGCGATTTTGGGAGTTATCGCTGTTCCAGTCAAGACAACACAAAGTTCACCAAGTGTCTCCCGTAAATTAATCCGTAAGGAGAAGGTCCTCGCTGCTGCGAGGCTGCAACGAGGCTGTACAATTGAAGCTCCGCTCCATCCGCCAGAAGCAGTGTCCCGTTGCCGCCGGTCCCTACGCCGGGGGTCCGCTCGTTTAATTTTTGCCGGCTGCGCGTTGGGAGCGATCGCAAATACACTAAAAATTGAACTAAAACATAAAAATAACAATTATACTTTATTTATAAAGCCATTTAAAAAAACCACAGCTGCAACAAAGTGCTGTACACATGAAATTAAGAACATATAAACAAAAGATGAGATGAAATCATGAAAAACAACAGTCATGTGTTTAATACAGAAGTGGGTTGAGCCTAACCAGGGGTTGCTAGGTGAGGGGCTGGACTCAGGTTTGAGGTGGTTGGCTGCGGTTTGTGACGTCACAAACCGCAGGAAGTGGGAAACGAAGTGTATTTATCAAAGATAAATAAATCTACTTAGAGTAAATAAACCACTGGGTGCATTTTTTTGGCCTTAGGACTGTTTTTTTATGAAGTAAATACCCAAAGTTGAGTAAAAAACTCATTAAAAAGTGAATTTTGAATATGTGGTCCCCTTTAAATTTGATTGGTATATTTGGACCAATCAACACATTATACAACGACTATGTGAAACAGCCATCATGTCATGAACCCTCACTGATAAACAAAGAGAAATCTGAGTTCAATCAGTGTGCGAGTAAAAAAACAAAAAAAACGAGTTAAACGTTCACTTTCGTCTCAGTCAGATCTGAAGTGTTACCGATAGCTTTTATTTTTTAAGATTCTTGCACTATAGTCTGGAATCAATACAAAATCAAGAAAATTTAGATCAACTTTGCCTGTGCAACGATCTGCAGCATGCTCAGATTTTACATACCTGTGAGGACCCTCATGGCTCCATGCACAGCATTAATGTCTCCACTGACCAGCATCTCCATGAGGAGGGTGAAGAGCCGAGGCCACGCCTCGGGCCAGTCCCAGTGAGCAATGGCCGACACGGCATAGGCGACACTGGAGCGAACTTTGCTGATGGACTCTCGCAAACCATTAGGCAGCAGCTCCCTGATGGCAGCTTTAGCCTGGAGGAAACAATGCAAGTTTGACAAAAAGTTGCCTCAAATCATTCAGGAGTCAAATTTATACAGTTTTCAATAAATCTTTAAAAGAGAAAACATGGAATGGTCCTGAACTACATGTATGGTTTTACATCTTCATTCCAGTCTTAACTCATTTAACTGGAAAGAGCTAAACAGATTTGATGCAGGCAGATTCAGGTTTTAAACAACTTTAGTGAATAATAAAAAAATAAAAATAAAAACACTTTAGTATCTCAGCAATGAGCTTGGAGTAAATCAGCAAAAACAAACCTTAATAATCACAAAAACAAAGAACTATTAAAAGTTTGAACATAGAAATATTGGATTTAGGATTACACACAACTAAAACATATTTTCACTGAGTTATTAGAGCAGGGGTGTCCACACTTTTTCAGCATGCGAGCTACTTTTAAAATGACAAAGTCAAAGTGATCTACCTATTACACAAGAACAACCTCTGGGAATGTTGGTGTTTTTTCATGGTTTATTGGGGGTAATAAACAAAAAATGAGAGGGTTTACAAAGAAAACCTACAGTAGTTTCCATGTCAGTCGGGTTGCCAGATAAGAAATTATGAACTATAGTACTGTGGCTTTAAAGTGTATGTGACATCATCTTCCTACTCTGCATAAAATGTTACAAGATGTATTTGTTGTATTATTCAACTATGTTCGTTTGTACAAGCAAAATGATGAATCAATTTAATTTTGATTTAAAAGTGATTTTAAACTTTGCGCCGTGTTTATTCACAGGAAATCTGATTACACGCGAATGCAACATCTATGACGTAGGAAGGAGAAGCTCATTTTGTGGCTGTAATGAGAACGCATGCGCATTCTCTGCCAGATCGCCTTTTTTTGTACAACTTGAAAAATGCCGTTACGTTGCGTCGCATTTGGGTGTTCTAACATCACCAGTGAACAAGTGAGCCTTTTCACTTTCCCAAAAGATGAAATACTTCGTCAAGTACCCCTCGGAGATCCCCCGCTTCCTGAAAAGGTAAGACTCAAATAAATACGGGTGCAGACCTAAATTAGAACCTGCTGTTTCTTGTTCATCGAACTTTCTGCTTCCCAAACTGAAGACAAATCGCTCAAATCTTCACTTAGATTGCTAAATTAGTCGGTTTATTTATTGTCCGCCATGAATATGTAAAAGGGGCGTTCTAAAGACGTTCTCCATCCTACGTCACAGATGTTGCATTCGCGTGTAGTCGGATGTCCCGTGAAGAAACACGGTTTTTAATTTTAAACTCACTTTGAAAGGAATTTTCATTCATTTATCATTTTGTTTGCAAAAACGAACATAGTTGAATGATACAGATATTTATCTTGTAACATTTTATGCAGAGTAGGAAGATGATGTCACATACACTTTAAAAAGATAGTATTTTGACCTAAACTGTCATATGTGCTGAGTAAAGATATTCTTAGATGAGGTGTGTGCTGTTTGTTGGACATATGCACAAAAAAGGAGGGGGTAAATAAGACATTTTACATTTATCTGACAACCCTGATGATGGGCTCCACTGCATTCATTGTGCATGCAGCATCTGCAATTAGGCCTATCTACCGGTACTCATATTGCCTTTGCAATTAATCGGTAGATCGTGATCGACGTATTGGGCACCCCTGCATTAGAGGATACTGACATAGTGTCAGAAGCATCATTATCCATCAACTGTGCAAGTGAAGACGGAGGAACAGTTTGTGAAGCAGCAGCATACAGTAGTGAGGATTGTTTTACCTGATCTGTGGTTTCAGGAGGTCTAAACTTTTCTGACAGGGAGGACCAGTGAGTCTCCACATACTGTTTCAGAATGACAGATGCTAACTGCAAAGACAGACAACCGGGTGTTGGTTAAACTGCTCCTGAATCAGAGGCTGAGCAAGGTGTGAAAACATACACAGACTGCGATCAACAGCATAATCAAAACAGTCCTGGACATAAAAGTGGTATTCATGCATATGGATGGACTCTCTGTGACTTATAAAAATTTTTTTTTGTTCTGCCTCACCTGACGAATGGCAAGTGCTCCCTGAGGATCGACTGTGAGTTCAGCCAGGTGGACACCAAACTCTGCAATAAGAGCATCGTTGGAGGTAAGCCATCACATAACATTATAAATACCATATAGACATGTTAGCTGGAGCTTGACAATGCAGTGTGTTGTTGAGGATAAATCAGAAACGGCATCAACACAACCTGATTAAAGACAAAAGAACAATGGAAGCTAACAGAATGATTCAGCCATGGCATTCAGGATCAGCATCAACCTCTAACTGGATTTCACCAAGAGTGACATCAGGCGCCAGAAGACAATGTTAGTGCTGACAATTCTGCCTTAGAGGGGGGCCAGCGGAAAGGGTCGGCCTTGCTGTGACGCTTACGCACGGTGAACGAACAGTGTGGACAATTAATTTGCAGGATGGGAACTCCAGCACAATGGAAAGTCCAGTTGAGTGCATGAACTACAGCCACTGTGTACACCAAATCCATTTGATCTGCATGCTGGAATGATTTGTTAATGGGTGGACTTTGTTTTTAAACAGTCAGCAAGCCAGAAAATAACAAGTTTATTAATTTTGTTGAAGAATAAAAAAACATCTAGTGTTAAACTGATTTTTTATTTTTAACTTATTGGCCAATACTTAAATGAGAAACCGATTTTTATTTTAATTTTAAACAACAATTGTCTGAACTTCATTTATATTTCAGAGCACTACCACATGGCCAGTTAAAACAGGTTTGTGTTGTTTCTAGGATATTGTTCAAGGGTGTTTTCCAATAAAAAAATATTGGAAAATTGAAGGTGCATTGTGACCTTATATAACACCAGACAAGGTTGCTAATAAAACAAAATCGGTATCGGCCAAAATCGGAATCGGTAGGTCAGACTTTTTAGAAATCGGTGATCGGCCAGAAAACTGCAATCGGTGCACCCCTAATCTGCAGCAGATCTGAAGAAACTGGCTGCAGATGCCGATCCGTCCACCCCGACCCAACAGAACTCTCAGTCCACTTGGGCAGCAGGACTGCCTGAATACTAGGCAAAACTCCTCCTCGTGCGATGCCATTTCTCCCGGCAGCCTGCCAAGCCCATCATCGCCGTGGACTTAACTGCAGGTGTCAAGAGCCTCGAGCACTGCCTCCAGGTAGACGGGGGTGTATCCACGGCACCTCCTTTTCTACTCATTTGGGATTTGGGGCTGTAGTTGTTGTTTTTTTTTTTTTACTTTTGACATGTTAATCAGGTGCTCCCAGTTGTATAAAACCACCTTGTTGTTATGGTTATGCATCATAACAAATGTCCAAATGTAATAAAGGTTTCAGTAAAAATAAAAAAACTATATATAAAATAAAAAAGCATAATAAAATACATTGCTTTAATTGCAAATAAAATAGCTTGGCTATGGTTTATTGTTTAATTTAAAAAGTACAAATAAAAAAATATCATGAAAACCTGTAGAAAATAAAAACATAAATAACCTGCAGCCATGTTCTCCTATCCATCATTAACATTGAATTTGTGACCAGCTGCCAACTCCGTGATGTGTGTTTGTTTACATATAACAGCCAACATGTATAAAAAAAACAGGTCGAGAACAACAACATTCACAGACGAGCCGCTTGGAACCGAGAAATCTGGGAATTCCAATATAGTGACACTAAATTACACTCAGATTTGTTGAGTGAAGAGTGTAGATAAAAAAAAGTGATTTGTTTACATTGAGTGCATGCCTGCATTTTAGATTTAACACATCCACATATTTGGAACCCACTGGAGCAAGCTCTTTCAAACTGCACAATTTGATCTAGCTCAGGATAACCCGTTTTATGCTTGATTTCATGGTGTAAAATAAGTACATTTACAACCACACTGGGCATCTCTACGTCTATTAAGCATCTCATTTGAATCTTGACGTCGGGCGGGATCAAAGGAAGAATCCCCCCCACAGGGTGACTGCGACTTTCGCGGGAAAATCTGTCAAGTGTCTCATTGGTTGCCATAACGATGAGGGATGAATCGTTTACAACAGAGCCATATATATAGAAAGCCATATATCACTTTACATGGCTCTGGTTTACAAGATCACTTTGAGCAGAAGTTCAGCTAAAATAGTAGTTGGTTGCCAAGCAACATAATTGTATGCGCACGACGCACGAGACTAGAACAGACTGAGTAGGTAAAACCGCATTTACCAGTTGGAGCGAACACACAAGTCGTTGTTTCTCTGTACCCTGAACAGGAAATATTAGCTTTTTGTTGTCAACATAATGGAGTTCATCCTGTTGATGCTGAGGTCGGGGGTTCGGTGCCCACATTTTCTCCCATGTGCTGCATACTGTACAAGCTAGCTAATGATTTACACTTGTCAACGCCTAGCTTGGGGCTCGCGCGGTCCTGTCATCTTTAAAGCGACGAAAACGTCCACAAACCTGAGACATGACAACACTTCTTACGAGCTTTCGAGCTGATTTAAACACGAATAAGTTCCGAGAGTGTGGCCTAACGTTAGCTACATGGACTCGGTGCAGTTCAGCTAACGTAACGGCTGTTTGCTAGCCCCGACACAAAGCAGCACTCCGCCGGGTGACGCCACCGGGAAGCTAACCGTCGTGGCCTCCAGAGTTTCCACTCACCTTCAGTCACTTCCAGAACTTTAACTTGCTCCTCTGCGGCAGCGCGCACTTCTTGAACCGGGGAGAGGATCGCGGTTAGCGTCTCAATCAGAGCCTCTTTCAGTCCCTGCTGGACGGGACCGGCGGAAGAACCAGGCCGAGCGTCTCCCGCAGCGCTCATGTCTGCTGCTGGATGTTCTTGTCTTGTAGACCCGCTAACAGCGAGTTCTCTCCAGCCGGCGAGGAGCCGAGAACTACACAGGCTGTAGTCTACAGCCACGGACCGAGCGGAGCGCGCCAATGCATGGAACAGTGGAGGCGGGGCTTCGCTGGAGGAAGAAGAATCAGACTTCCGGGTCAGCCCACTTCTTCTTCTTCTTCTTCTATGACGTTTTCTGGCAGTTTACAAACTTTGTGTATTACCGCCATCAACTGGACGGAAATGTAATTCAAGAGTCTATGTACAGTACTTTCAAAAAAAAAATTATCCTTTCAGCTAATTTTGTATCTTTCAAATATTTAACAAGTGCTTTAGTTATATCCTGTGACTGATTTTTCTTCAATAAATTAACCATTGTCATTGAACTCCCCATTACCCTTTCCAGTGCCTTCCTCTCTTTTTTTATATTTCTTACAATAAATCAACACATGTTCCACTCCTTCCAGTTACCTGATGGATGTTTTCCTATTATCTTTAGACCACTATTTAATGTTGTATGCCCAATCCTCAACCTATTAATCCATACTTCCTCTCTCCTATTCATTATACAGTACTACTATTGTTACTTATGATTACCTCCTTCTGTGTTATGTAAATGCCTTCCTCTTCTAAATTGCATCTCTCCTGCCACATATCATTTATTTTATCTTTAATAATTATTTTTATTTCTGCTTTACTTAATGGGACATCATATTCAATTGATCTTGCTTTAACTGCTTCTTTAGCAATTATCTACTTTTTCATTGCCAACAATTCCTTTACGTGCTGGAACCCATGTGAATTGAATACTTATATTTTGTTGCATTATTTCATATACCAAATAATTATCTTCTTTGATAAGATCCTGACGGCTTTCAGATTTTCCACTGATAATACTAGTTAGGCAAGACATGTAATGCCAAAATAATTGCCAACATTTCTGCTGAAAAAATTGATAAATTATCTGTTGTTCTTCGTTTTATAAAAACTTTTTGTTTAGGAATATACACTGCTACTCCTGTTCTACCATTTTTCTCTTTAGATGCATCAGTATATATTTGTGTCATATTTACATAACAGCCTACTTGTTTATTTATTTATTTATTTATTTGTCATTAAACTATGGCTCCCTCTAGCGGATCAGTGGATGCAGATCTTCGATGATTATTGAATACAGTATTTGCTTGAAATCTATGAAGTCCAACATAAAAAAAGGTTTTTGACTATATTAAATGGCGCAGTTTGAAAGAGTAAGTTTTCCATTTGTATTAATGTGCAATTCTGAAATGCAGTTACACATTCAATTAAAAGACAAAGTTGTTATAATCTTAAGGGGACAGAGATGTTTGTAAAACCAAAATTCAGAACTAGTTTGAAGGGACGTCTACCTCAATCCAGGGAATTAGATTATGGAATGGTTTGGAGAATGTAGTTAAAAATGCCAAGTCAATGTTTACATTTAAGAAAATGATCAAAACTGAATACATGTAGTTAAAAAAAATATATATGAAGTACAGTAGCGTAATGTGTATTGTATTAGTTAGAAAATTTAGAAAGAGTTATTCATTTTTTACTGTTACTGGAAGATTATTATTGTTTGAACTGATTGGTTGAAAAAAGGGGCAGATATGCGGTAATAAGATTGTTTCTTCTTTCTGCTACCTTTCATTTTTTATATTTTGTATGTTATCATTCATGGGATTGTTTTCTATTGTATTTTTTTTTAATTGAACACATTTTATAAATAAAAAATAAAATAAATAAAATTAAACAAAACAGTTTAGTATAATTTACTCAATCAGAGCATAAATATGTACCAATACTATATAAAAACTGTCAATCCAGAACAGCTTGTTCATAGATGTCAAAATTGCTGACTAATTTTCAGTCATTTCGACTCTCTGTTCCAGTTTTTTTTTCTTCAAATGCTGAATTTAAAGCCAATTAACAATCAACATAAAAATTGTGCAGCTTTTGGTTTTTAGTTTATGATTGTTTTAAACAGGCTTCATGAAATTGCAATGAGAACTTTGAATACCTGGTTATGATCATTGTTTATGTGCATTTCTAACCAAAAAAGTTTTCTCACATGTACTTTTTTTGCTCAAAACCCTAAAATCTGTAAAAAATAAATGAATAAAATTGATTTGTTTTATATACCTGGTGAAATATAGCTTAAATGTTTCATAAATACATGTTTTCTCAGTTTTGTATATTTAAGAAACTATAAAATTTGACTTTACTGAGTTCAGTGCACGTAAAATGTGCACTGTGTGGCCAACCCCCTCTTAAAAATAATGTCCACAATTAGAAAAAATGCATTTCCTGTTGCAGTTGTTCTCAGTGTCAACAACTGGGTTTAGTGATCAGTAACTCCTTGCAGAAATCCTTCCCAGTGAAGAGGAAGCAAAAAAATAAATAAAATAAAATAAAGTTTTTAGATCATTTAAATGAACCCCACAATTTAAAGCTGGAACTCTTAGATCATGTTAGATTTGTGTGTTTATAGGTTGGATTTAAAAAGGTACCAATAATGTTCTCTCAGATGACATCTATGTACTGAAGGTGGTGCAGGCCATGCATGTTTTCTTGATGATGAAGCTCCATGCTCGGCTGAGCAGAATCTTCAAATCACCTTTAACTTTTATACCTGGATGGATTATTATTTTTTTTTTTACAAATCAAACCTTGAGGCCTCCCATCAACCGTCACACACACTCATAGATGTGTGTTTGCCATATATATACAGTATATATATATATATATATATATATATATATATATATATATATATATATATATATATATATATATATATATATATATATATATATATATATATATATATATATATATATATAATATATATATATATATATATATATATATATATATATATATATATATATATATATATATATATATATATATATATATATATATATATATATATATATATATATATATATATATATATATATATATATATATATATAATATATATATATATATATATATATATATATATATATATTAATATATATATATATATATATATATATATATATATATATATATATATATATATATATATATATATATATATATATACATACATATATATATATATATATATATATATATATATATATATATATATATATATATATATATATACAGGGAACCCCCGACCTACGAACGAGTTTGGGACCTAAGAACCGTTCGCAGCTCGATCCGTTCGTAGGTAGGGGGTGAAAATTATATTTAAAAAAAAAAATTATTCATTCATTCATTCATTCAACCTTTATTTATCATGCTAACGGAGCGCGCGCACACATTTAAGCATGTACAGTAGTGTACTGTAATGTTAAACATTGCTATTCACATTTACAGAATAAATAAAAATATATTTTCTTACTTTGAGATGGTCAAAGCCGACATAGGTTGCCATGCGTTGATTGTTTTCGGGCCAAGCAGCGCGGGGGCCGGCAAGCCACCGCAGCTGCTCCAGACCTGTGTTAGCTAGCTGGCTAGCTTCTGCTAGCCAAGCCATGAGCTAGTGTTGGAGCGGCGGCGCGATCAATCTGCAGCTGCTGCTCCAGCCGCTGCTCCAGCCTGAGACGTCCACAGAGCTATTCCAGCTAGTAATTAATCCATATGATGCGATCCTGGTCACCAGTGTTCAAAAGGCCGGCTCCCGTGTTAGCTCCAGTGTTAGCTCTGGAGCTAGCCAGGCCGGAGGTGTAGCCAGGCCGGCCGGAGGTGTTCGCACGGCGGCCTGGCACGATCGGCGATAAATCCGCTGCTGCCTGAGACATCCACAAAGTTCACAGAGACGTTTCCAGCTAGTAATTAATCCATATGAAGCCATCCTGGTCACCAGTCTTCGTCCGGCTCTCGGCAGCTAACCTAAGATGGCGTCCGGTGTTCTACATTAATTTGTGACCGGAGACCCCAGTGACTGAACCTAAAATAGCGTCCGGTGTTCTACATTAATTTGTGACCGTGTAAACTGAAGACCTACTTCCTGTTGCCAAAAATTGCTCAAAAATGATCAGAAATGATCTTTTTTATCATAATTATTATTTATAAAGCCTTTAAAACAACCAGAGCTGCAACAAAGTGATGTACACATGAAATTAAGAACATTTAAAAAAAAAAAAAAAAAAAAATTTTTATTCATATTTTTATTAAATATGATATGTTCGTAGGTCCCGTGGTTCGCAGGTCGATGGGGTCGTAGGTCGGGGGTTACCTGTA
>JBBPBX010026810.1:21305-37797 GCA_038048925.1 Garcialebias charrua | reverse complement strand
TGGAAACTGCATACGGCCCATCTTCTGATCATGCCGCTGCGGTTGCAGTAGAGCTGAGGCAGCGTGTACGGAAACATGGAGAGGACCTGCACGTTTTCAGAGACGATATTTACGGGAAAGTGGCTGTGGCTTATGGTGGCAGAGCAGAAGCTGAACAGGACTCTATTGCTGTTGAAGTTTTCACAAACGGTTTGGGTGATGCTGAAATAGTTCAGAAACTATTAGAGCAACGACCAGCCACGCTCGCCCGTGCATATGAAATAGCCCATGCTCATGAGACCACAAAAAGGGCTGCAGCTTATGTCACCAGTACCATGCAGTCAGGAGCCCGCGGCATGGTTGAACGACGGCCCAGAGCTGCTGTAGTCAGAGCCAATGACCAACATGAAAGTGTTAATAAAACTACACCTGTAACCAACCCTTCACCGAATCAGTTTGCCACACACCCACCCTCAGCCTTTAATAACCGCAAAAATTTGGCGAAGGGGAGAGTCCGTTGCCACAATTGTCAAGGTTGGGGTCACATCCAGAAGCAGTGCCCCTCGCCCCACAAGACCACCAAAGCTTTGACATTCAGTAGCTCCTCCGGTGATACCCAAGAACCCACCGTGCTCCACCTGAAAGGCCATAGCCAAGAAATGAGTATCCTCATGCGAATCTATGAAGTGGAGGTGTGTGCTGTGTTGGACAGTGGGGCACGGAGAAATGTGCTGCCGTTGCGCTACTTTAATTCCATCCATCCTGACATGAGACCTCAGCTGCATTCATCAATTGTTGAGACTTTACTGGGGGTGGGACCTGTAGATGTGCCAGTGCTGGGTGAGGCCCAGATACCTGTCAGCATCAACAATCGTCAGGTGGATGTAGATTTTATTGTAGCAGATATAACAGGGTTAGAAGTGCTGCTGGGGCATCCCTTCCTCACACAAGCTGAAGCCCGTCTTGATTTTGGCAGACACCGCATCATTCTGTTTGGTGAAGAAGTGCCCTACTACCAATCTGAATCTGACCTGAAGTCGCATGCAGTGAAAATATCCAGAACTGTGGTGGTGGAACCAGGACAGGAGTATGTTGTGAAGGGCAGCGTGCATCTAAGTGGGACAGCCCGCAGTGATATGATACTTAGCCCCACCAAGGGTTTTGTGGAGAAACACAAAGTACTCCTCGCCAGAGTTTTAGTTCATCCCCAGACGTCCAAAACGGTCCCCCTTCGCCTCTTTAATCCTGGCAACAAAGCTGTGACCATCAAAGAAGGATCCATGGCTGGTCTCCTCCAGCCAGCTGAAGCCATGCAGTCTTCCTATGTCTCACCGGCCGCAGACTCACCAGCCAGCTCCCCTGTAGTTCCTCTGCACCTGGAAGAGCTCTATGCCCAGAGCTCTAGGGACCTCAATGATGGTGAATGTCTCCAACTTAAACGTTTGTTTTCTACTTATGGACATGTGTTCTCTACTGGGCCTACTGACCTGGGCCGAACCAACCTCGTCCAGCACGATATTGTACTTCGTCCAGGTGCCCCGATCAAACAACCTCCACGTAAGATGGCGAAAGAGAAGCAGCAATACGCCAACCAGCAGATACATGACAGCCTACAGAACGGTCTCGCCCAAAGCAGCCACAGCAGCTGGGCCTCACCCATAGTTATGGTACGTAAGAAGGATGGGACCTATCGGCTCTGCATCGATTACAGGGTTCTCAATGAGCGAACCATACCGGATGCGTATCCTCTGCCCCGTATCCAGGACACGCTGGATACACTGTCTACTGCCAGATGGTTCAGCACGTTGGACCTTACTTCAGGTTACTGGCAGGTGGAGCTGACGCCGAGAGCACGCAAAGCAGCTGCATTCTGCGCCAGGACAGGTCTCTTTGAGTGGAACGTCATGCCGTTTGGATTATGCAATGCCCCGGCGACATTTCAGCGGCTGATGGACCGTGTTTTAGCTGGCATGCAATGGGAGACCTGTCTGGTCTACCTGGACGACATCATCGTGCTGGCGAGGAATGTGTCAGAAATGCTGCAGCGGCTTGACCAGGTGTTTTACAGACTACAACAAGCTAACCTGAAATTAAAACCTGCCAAATGCTGCCTTTTCCGCCGCGAGGTGGTTTACCTAGGTCACATAGTGTCTGAACAGGGTATAGCTACGGACCCCAGCAAGGTCCAAAAGGTCCAAATGTGGCCCACTCCATCGTCCATCCAGGAGGTTCGACGTTTCATCGGCCTGGCCTCATACTATCGCCGATTTGTAAAAGACTTTGCATCTATTGCTGAACCCCTTCATAACCTAACCATGAAAAATGCACGTTTCCAGTGGCATGCTGAACACCAAGCTGCTTTCGACGAGTTAAAGTGTCGTCTCACCTCAGCCCCCATTCTTGGCTATCCCCTGGACTGCGGTGAAATGATACTCGACACTGATGCGAGTGACACCGGCATTGGTGCTGTACTGTCGCAGATGCAGGAGGGTGTGGAACGAGTGTTGGCTTATGGCAGTCGCAAGTTGGCAAAGCCTGAACAAAACTACTGCACAACAAGACGTGAACTTCTGGCCATAGTGGATTTCACATCCCATTTTCGCCAGTATCTCCTCGGCCGGCCGTTCAAGGTGCGTACGGACCACAGCAGTCTGCGCTGGCTGACCAAAATGAGAGAGCCAGAAGGACAGTTAGCTCGATGGCTTGAGAAGCTGGCTGAATATGAGTTTGAGATTATCCACCGCCCGGGTCGACAGCACACCAATGCTGACAGCCTCTCCAGGAGACCCTGCCGCCAGTCCTGCCCATGTAAAGTGCCAAATTTTTCTACATCACCCAAAACTATCAACCATCAAGCTGTCCAGTGTGATTTGAACTCTGACACCAGCTCCCTGTTGCTGAGTTCAGTGGGGGTAGAGGACCGACCACCCACTGCCGCAGTTTGTCCAGTGGGGGTAGAGGACAGACCACCCACCACAGCAGTTTGTCCAGTGGGGGTAGAGGACAGACCACCCACCACAGCAGTTTGTCCAGTGGGGGTAAGTCAAAACACCCTCACATCAGATATAGAGACTTTAGACCAAAACACTTCCACTGATACAGACAAACCGCATCAGAATGCTCATACTGATGGATGCACTGTGAAATTGACTGAAAAAATATACGTGGCTAAGACTCTTGACACAGCTTCCTTGTTTCATGGTTGGACCATGGGGGAGCTGAGCCAGGCCCAGGATGCTGATGTGGACATTGCACCCATACGTAGCTGGATGAAGGCCAGTGATAAACGCCCCCCATGGTCTGTTGTCTCACCATGCAGCCCAGCCACTAAGACATACTGGACTCAATGGAAACGACTCTACTTCAGAGATGGAGTTCTAGTCCGTCGATTCTATTGCCTCGATGACACCCAATTCTACCCACAAATTGTACTGCCACGTAAACTACAACTTGACGTGTTGAGGCAGATGCACGAAGGGCCAGTGGGTGGACATTTTGGTGTAGAGCGGACCCTGAACAGATTAAGGACCCGATACTACTGGTACCACATGAGGGAAGATGTTGCCCTCTGGTGTAAAACCTGTATCAGCTGTGCATCCAGGGCTCGACCGCAGAAGACACCACAAGCTCCTATGGGAACAGTCCAGGTAGGAGCTCCTATGGAGCGTATTGCACTGGATATTATGGGGCCACTGAACGAGACTGAACGTGGAAACCGCTATGTGCTTGTGATACAAGACTATTTCACAAAGTGGACTGAAGCATTTCCTATTCCAAATGAGCGAGCTGTAACTGTTGCTGGTATAGTTGCTAGTGAGTGGGTGTGCCGCTATGGAATCCCTCAAGCGCTACACAGTGACCAGGGACGCAATTTCGAATCTGAGGTGTTCCAAGGGATGTGTAGTTTGTTTGGGATAGACAAGACTCACACAACACCATTCAGGCCGCAGTCGGACGGTCAGGTCGAGCGTTTCAACGCCACCCTCCAAAAGATCCTGGCTACTACAGCAGAACACTGTCATTGGGATTGGGACCTGATGATTCCTTATGCTGTTATGGCATACAGGGCAACCAAGCATAGTGCTACCGGTTTCTCTCCAAACTTTATGATGTGGGGCCGAGAAGTAAGTGAACCAGTGGACCTTGTCGCAGGTTTGCCTCCTGATCCAGAAAACCAACCCACTGCTCCAGAGTATGTGCAACAGATGAGGGAACGGTTGGAGCTGGCTCACCAAATCGCTAGAGAAGCACTGGGGGACTCGGTCACACGTGCAAAGAAACAGTATGACAAGAACTGCTGCCGCACACAGTATAAAGTTGGAGACCCTGTGTGGTATCTCATTAAAGGGACACGTCATGTCAAGAACAAAGTCAAAAAGTTCCTTCCCTCATATGAAGGACCATTCTTCATCCTAGGCCAACTGGATGACCTAGTTTATCGGATACAAAAGAACCCAAGGTCCAAGGTGAAAGTCGTCCACCATGACCAGCTAAAGCACTACCGCAGCCGGGAGCCCCTGGACAACACATGGGTCCTGGATCAGAGTCAACACTGGGAACCTACCGAGGTTCCACCACCAACCTTGGAGGAGGACTCGGCGGACTGTGACCTGGACCTGCAGGGTTTGTTCTCTGATGAAACCAGCAGGGGCGTTGGTTGTTCCCTGCTGCCTACTTCAACTGCAGCGGATTCCCATCCGGGTGTGTTTGTTCCATCCTCCCCTTCCCATGTCAATCATGAGGATGGTGGGGGTGCGGTGGGATATTCACCTCCTTTGGGCCCACCAGTTCGACGATCTAGGCGTCGGCGCAGAGCACCGGACTGGTACGGTACATGGGTAGTTCCAAGTAGAATGGACTCAGTTTAAGGTTCCAGCTGTTCAGGTGTCCTGCGAAGTTCTCTAAAACTGTTCATCAAAGCCACAAGTGCCTGTTTTCTTTATTACTGTTCAGTTGTTCAAACTGCTAAGTCAATTTGGCTGAAGAGCAAATGGTTTATCTAAAGACCGTGTTTTTCTGTATGTTTTTGTACCTGATAGATTTCAGTTAGTTTCCTGCCTGGTCGTCATAGATGCCGCTGAGTAATTTCTTTCCTCCCCTATGGCATGTAAAGTTTACTTTTTGCACAAGTTGACACACCTTAAAATGAGCTAATTATATCACTGGGACATGTGGTTTGATGCTATACCTCCTCTACATGTAATTATGATTGACACAGTTATCTCTTATTAGCTATAGGGATTGTGTATCAGTTTTATGCATTGTGAGACTGGATTGGAATTATTGTTTAATTGCCATCCAGAGTGGGGGTAGTGTTGCAGAAAGTGCCTCCACTGCATGTGATGAATGGCTCAGTGAGTGGTGTGTGTGTGTGTGTGGGAGGGTGAGATGTGTGTCGGCCGTCCGCCGGCCAGAAGAGGGCGCTACGTGCTCATGTTCTGCACGTGTTGAGAGGAGCAAGACGTGACGGTGTGTGTGTGTGGAGAAAAGTAAACGGCAAAGTAAAACGCGGCTGTAAGAAAGTCTGTTTGTGCACCTGTTGGCTGTAATTATTATTAAAAACAAGAGGATTAACCTGCAGCCACCGTGTGGTTTATGTGCAAGGCAAGTGAGGGAGTTAACCCTGAAGCAGAGACTTCAGCCCTGGAGGAAGATCTCCCCTGTGTCTTTTGACCACGGATGAAAGACTGAGCAGGAAAGGTTAACACTACATTAAATCAGTTGCCTCATAACCTGGGACCTTTCTGTGTGGAGTATAAGTTCTCCCCAAGCACTTGTGGGCACTTTGGTTTCCTTCCACTGACCGAAAAAATGCATGTTAGGCTAATTGGTAACTAAATTGTTCCTTGATGGGAGAGATTGTTTGTCTCATTTGTCTCTACGTGGCTCCGTGATCAGCTCGAAACCCTCTTTCTTAAAATGTCTGCTGGAGAAAGGCACCAGCAAGTTGAAAATACATTTAAAAAGCAGTTACAAAAGAAAGAAAATATGGATATTATATCAATTGATGCTAAATGATCAGGTAATAAATGGACACTTTGACCAATGGATTATTCTTAATAAATGTAATAATTTGGACTTAAAAAAATTGTGATCAACATTTTTAAACAGTGACACTTTGCTTGGAACAGACTACAGCATTTCATGATCACAGCTTATTTGATCTCTAATAATAAAGCTATAATTATCCATAAACAAAACAAATGTGGTAAGTAAATTTAAGTTGCACAAACTCATTCTTTTGTCCTTGCTGCATCAAAACCATATTGAGTATCAAGATTTTATTTAGTATTTAGTAAGTTCTCAGTTGCTACAACCCTATTATTTAATAATAGAAGTTGTTTAACTTATTGTTCTAGATATATGCTACAAAACTAAAACAAAGGTTTGTCAGTTTAATCAAGGTGTACTTAACAATTTAAATATAAAATGGCGCTAAATTCTGGCTAACACTTTTGAAAAGTAAATAAATTGGGACCAACATTTCATGGATATGTACTTCTGTGCTCGAGCAATCCACTTCAGTTTATTGCTCTAATTGGGAAATGGCAGCAACTACATTTTAAGTTGGGTGTATTCATTTTACTCTGACCTTAGTAAAGCAAGCTTGTGTTCGACTCACACAGAGTTCAATAAAATTCACATAGATTGTTTTGGCAACCCAATGATGGCCAGTAGCCATACATTTTGCTCTTGTAAATAAATAAAAAAGTAGAATTTATTAATAGGTTGCTCTGGTGTGGATGTAAATATCTGGAGAGTTGCTTGCAGGTTACAGTAAGTGCAAGATCTGAATTTTGATGATATATTTATTCTATAACTGTGACAATTATTTCTTTTATTAAACAACTAAATATGGAACACCTGTGTTACAGCCGTAAGGTTTCTGCATCAAATTGCAGACATGCCCGGATTAAAATAACCAATGGAAAAAAGCTACCATATTTTTCACTGTAGAAGTCACAAATTTTTACATAAATTAGCATGCCTGTGACTTGTACAGCGAAGCAACGTATATTATGTTTCCCCCCCCATATTTATTACCCAATTTTTGGCTGAGATCTGACAATTTAATTCATTCTAACATGAAAAACATTGATCACTACCATTTTCAGCCACTAGACGGCCCTTGACCTATATGGCAAGCCCAGTGTCTCATTATTAATGAGACACTTGGCTTGCCATGCAGAGTCATCTTCGTCTTGCTCCGGAACCCCTGGAGCAAACGTCACATTAGCTGCATTTTGCCACGCCGCCCAGGCGAAGTGCAATTTATTTGACCATTAAAGTGCAGTTATTTAGGAAAAGTTCAACTGACACACCTTTACTATAATGTCGAGCAAACAAATACCTTAATTGTTTTTAAAGTGGTTATCTTGTTAAATTTAGAATAAATGCACAGCAAGTCGTCCCTTTGCACGCTCCTGCTTCCACAAATCGGCTTTTGAAATGCAGCTGATTTGATCGTCAAAGTGCATTTATTAAGGAAAAGCTAAACTGAGATACACCTTTACTATAATTTTGAGCAAACAAATAATTGCTTTTAAGTCTTAATCTTGTTAAATTCTTGTTAAAGCCCTCCCGTGCATGCTCCCGCAGCCGCCATTTGGCAGCCATTCAATTTTTGGTACAACACCGGCCCACATAAAAAAAATAAAATTAAAATAAAAACATTTCTGGGTTGTCAGCGGTGATGCATAATAGATAAGACTTATACAGCAAAGCAACGTATTTATGTTTTTTTCGCCCATTTTATTAGATATATTTGGACTGATGCAATATATATGGTGGAAAATACGGTACACTCAGTAACTGATTGCCTGAAACATAACTTTAACTTTATTACAATAAATTATGGAGCTGTATTTAATCAAGCATTATGATCCTGAGCAGCAGCTGCTTCATTTTTATGTGAAGTCTAAACTTATAATTCTAAGAATCTACCACCAGGCCACAGCCCATACTGCAATCAAAAAGAATGAGCAAATCTTGCATTTCAAAACAAAACCAAATGCTGCACAGGATTTTCCATTATAAGTCATTACCTGTGCGAGAAATACCACATAAGAGGAATGAATGATATATATATAAATAAAAAAAGAATCAAACAGAATTAGGCGTGCCTTGGTTTTGGCAAGGTGAACGTCTCAGTTTTTTAAAAGGAAACAGAACAAACCTGAACTTCTAAAGCAAATATCTTTACACAATCTTCACAAAAAATGTATACAGGTGCAGAAAGGAACTCTGCTTATGGTGTTTCTTTGTCAGACCAGTTTCATTATGTCAGACCCGTTTCATTACTTGGCCTGGTGCTAATGCCTCACTTCCTTACCGTTTCATTACTGTTTTTCTTTTACAAAAAAAAAAAAAAAGTCCTATTACCGGTACTGTTTTTCTTTTACATTTTATTGATGGATGTAACTGGGCCTCTGTATACACAATTTTGTGCCACCACATCTGGCACATGTGGTGCGAATGACAAATAAAGAAACTCTGACTCTGATTCTCTTGGTAAACTTCAGCAGCCAGTTTGGACTTCATGGAGGTTGGGGTGCACCTGTAAGAGCGATGCTACACAGTTTTTTTCTTGGCTGTCAGCTCTGCAGCCAGATAACTTCTATCAGGAGGCCAAGTCTGTCAAGGACAACATTTGAGCATACCACCGAAAGGAACTAAACTTATACATCAGTCTCTTTTTAGATATGAAAATATATTTAAATTATTGGTATCTCCCCCCTAGACATATACAGAACTTGATACACCTGCACACAAACAAATGCAATGCACACTCATGTGCAGTATGTCAATCCCTGTCTTTTGTCCCTATTAAAACAATTATAGATTGGGAATATAGTTTTTTGCTTTGTCATAAAAAACCCATGGGCAGCCAGAAAAAGAAGGACTAAGGCTCTGACCCGACAACTGATGCACTCCTCCTGGCACCAAGGACCACTGAAAGATTCCTCAGGCCTGTGAAACCAGCCGGCTGTGCACAGGGTTTAAAGATTTGACAAATTCCAGGGCGGCTCTCAGGGGAGAGTTACTTTGTGCACGACCACACAGAACCAAAAACCCTCCAAATATTTGAAATGGTAATTACAGACTCAATATAAGGACAATCACAAAATGTATGGATATGTTTCTAACTAAAAATGATTTTTCACTTAACGTTTAAATAAATTTTTTTTTTTTAGAAAACTTGTATTTAAAGTATAACATCAGATAAAGTTGATGAACACGTAGTAACACCTGACAAAGAGTAGCTCTTCAAAATTCTGTGGACACTATGCAGTATATCATCGACATATGTGGAATTAGATGATGAGGAAAAAGCAATGATCTGGGAAACATCCTATTGGGGTGGGAAGCTGGATATTTCATGAGGAGGTTTGCATGTATGTGTATGTGTGGCCTGTCCAGATGGACTGAGGGCCAATATGGACAGAGTGGGGTCATAACAGAAACCAGAGTATCAAAGCTACGAGTGCTGAATCCAGAAACTTAGCACTTTCAAGTAGCACTTATCCAGGGGTATCATATAAACTTAACCCTGCTGTCAGAATGGGTTCCTGGAAGGAAATGAGTTGAGGGTCATGACCTTGAAAGCGCAAGTCAAACTTCGCTGGCCATGGCTCAGAGAGTCACAAGGTACGCTACATAGCCACAGCCTCTTCAGATGCCAGATGGCTTGAAAATCTGAGTCGACGACTGATGAGAGTCTCTGAAGACCCTCGGTCCATCTCAGCCCCCTCTGCAAGAGCAGCAGACTGATACTAAGTAACATGGCAACTGTCACGGGGTGACCACACACCACTTTGAACCAATTTTCTTCCATTTGTCTTTCCACTAAATCCAAAGAACATCTAAGTGTCGACATTAAAAAAGAGGATGAGGGAGATAAATAAGTTAATGTAAATGTGAAGCCATATGCTTAAAAACTTTGAGCTACATAGGTCACAAAAGAATCACATTAGAAAACCGCATCTGAAATATTTGCTTCACAGTGACCAACACTTTTTCAAAGTCTCTTCATTTGTCAACTGTACACAACTTAGAAACAATAACCACATTGGCAACAAAGCAAGTAGGTCACAACGATGCATCGCTGCATCGGCCAGTATTACCATGGAAACAAAAGTAACAAATAAATCCCATTGCTCATTTCTCTACCGCACATCCTTTCTTCTCACATATTCACTTCCTTTCAAGCAGCCATTTCTTCAAATAATCTTTTCTGAAGCTTAGTTTGATTAAAAAATATGTACAGGATAAGAACCTGGCTTCATCACAATGACAATAGTTGCTGACCTTCCTATGCACCATGCAACAGCATGCAGCAAAGCTTCAGTTTGCAGTGCTGCTTGATGAACCAACCTTTCTTTGTGTCCATCTCAGTAAATAAACAGGACATTTGAGTAGTGTGGCCACATAATGACAATAAAACTATATTCTGTACATCAAAGTTCATGCACAATAATCCAGGTAAATATCCAACAAAAAGGTGTATAATTAGTTTTATAGAGGTTCTAATGATGTCAAGTTACCCAAATGCCAAGGCATTCAAGTTTTTAAAGCTAAACTTAAAAGGTACAGTGTCTAATATTTTGTTTTCTATCAAAGTCCCTTGCATCAGCTTGCTCTTTTGAAGATTAACTTTATAGCCAGATATTTTTCTGAAATTTTGAAGGAAAGTAAGTAATTCAGGAATGCTAGTAAGAGTGTCTGACATACTCAAAGCATGTCATCAGCATATAAAGAAACTTTGTGCTCTGTGCATCAAAGCTCATGCTCAATAATCCAGGTAGAAAATCCAACAGTGTTCAGTCAAGTCATCTGGATTGTTTCTTTTTTGGTTGCCATGTTTCATCTTTCATCCAAAGGACTTCATCAGCCCGAGGAGCTCCAAACAAACTCAGTCCCACAAGCAGCACAATCACATAGTGGACCAACCAGTTTGCTGGTGATTAAGATGTTTTTTTGGGGCCCGCCCTCTCCCCCGTCGACTCCTCTGACGCAGCCGTAGCCAAAGTGGTTCAAAACATCAAAGTTCATGCTGAATAATCAAAGTTAAAAAAATCCAGCAAAGTTCAGTCAGATCATCTGGACAGTTTATTTTTTCTTTTGCTATGGCTGCCTCAGAGAAGTCGACAAGGGAGAGGATGGGCCCCAGAAACCATCATTATCACCAGCAAACTGGTTGGTCCACTATGGGAGTGTGCTGCTTGTGGGACTGAGTTTGTTTGTGGCTCCTCGGACTGATGAAGTCCTTTGGATGAAGGACCAAACATATCAACAAAACAAGAATGACCTGACTGAACTTTGTTGGATATATTCTGTACAATTTTTTCACAAAGCATAAATGTCTGATGACTTTTTGTTAAAATGTGAACGTGTTTATTTTATTTTGTAGTTACGTCTGAAAAAAAGGAACCTTAAAACACAGCAAAAATTATGTCAAAATATAGAGAATATTCTTCCCTTTGACTGTAAACCCCAGTTATCACAATGACTCACCAGGGGGCACAGAATGGGTTATCTCTAATTCGATTCTTCAATGCTACCCCAACACCAGATCTTAATGTTCTTGTCAAGCTAGAAACTGAAAGTTATGCACCATAACTCATGTTCCCTGAAGGAAGGGAACGAGGTGCAACATAATGCTATGGGAATTGCGCCCCCGCGCGATTACCTGAAGGAATACAATCACGCCTTTACGGCAGGGGTGTCAGCGTCACGCCAGAGATCCCGCCCTATGGGTACTTAAGGCGCTGACGCCCATCCATCGATCTCAAAATGCACTTCACCGAGCTTTCTGCATTGAAAGGGCCAGGTATGTTGCACCTCGTTCCCTTCCTTCAGGGAACATGAGTTATGGTGCATAACTTGAAGAGAGCATAGTCCAGTGAAGAAAAAATGCCTCATGTAGAAACATCAGCTTGATGTTACCACTAGACACATAAATAAAAAACACCAACTAGAGAGAGCATAAGCTTGCTCCGCTATTGTGATTACTCATCATCTCCTTTTTTCTCTGGAAAATCTGAGAAGCAGGAGGAAAAGAGTAAGGGACCCATTACGCCACTGGCAATCAGATGGCAATGTGGAGGTAGAAAACCCAGTTTGGGTAACCTTCCAAGTCTCCAGGAGAAAAATTTCATTTATACAAGGGGCACGCATGAGTCCCTCATCTGCTCCTTGAACAGACAACTCACTAGGACTGTCAAAGTGGGGCCCATCCTGATGTCAGAGACCTGTTAAAGGAGAAGGGAACCCCTCCATTGAACATCTCCCAAGCAAACATAAACACCAAGGGACTCCCTTGTGTATGTTGTTGCTGATCGCCATGGAGAAAAGCAATCAAAGCCTTAGGCCCTCAGCCAGTTCCTTTCAAAGTCCAGGCTGAAAGCTGCCACAACTCCGGACGTGGATGTTTAAGCTGCCCACGTGCCTGAGTCAGCAGGTCCCTGTGAGAAGGCAATTGCCATGGTGTCCCTGATAACACTGAGATCAGTTCCGGGAACCACGGTTTCTGTGGCCACCTGGGGGCTATCAGAATCAGGGAGAGGGCTCCCTGATGTACACGTTACAGTGTCACCTGGATCAAAGGGACAGGTGGAAAAGCATAGTATAGCACCCCTGCTGGCCAATCATGGGCCAGAGCATCCATTCCCAACGGTGCATATGTTTCCTTCAAAGAGAAGTAAAGGTCACACTGTGAGCTAGTTCTGCAAGCGAACAAGTCCACTGAAGCTCTCCCAAATCGTGACCAGACCTGTTCCACGACCCGTGGGTTCAGTCTCCATTCTGACGCCAAGAGAGGCCCTCTCGAGAGGGCATCCACTCCATAATTTAGTTCACTGGGAACATGAGTCACCCTGAGTGACAAGATTCTCAGAGCGCACCACATGAGCATATTCTGCGTCAGTTCGAGGAGGGCTCGGGACCTTGTCCCTCCTTCCCTATTGATGAAGGACACTGTGGTCCCGTTATCTGATTTCACCAGGACGTGCTGCCCTGCAATCAGACCTTTGCCAAAAAAGTATTTTACTGACAAGAATATGACCAACAATTCTAGGAAGTTGATATGTAATCTCGCTTCCTGTTTATACCAAAGGCCACGGGCGTTTTGATTTCTGCAGATCGCTCCCCATCCTGTTTTTGAGGCGTCCGTCGTGATGACCACACGAGATGACACCCTACCCAGCGGAACCCCTTCCGTGAAAACAGACAAGTCTCTCCAAGGTTCCAGGGCCCTCAGGCACTCTGAATCTATTCTAACCTTTCCTGCTCTACCAGGCAGGTCGGGTTGTGTCTGTTGGTTTAGCCATACTTGTAGGGCCCGCATTTTCAGCAATGCGTGTGGCACACAGGGTATGGCTGCCGCCAAGAGGCCTAAAGGGTGTTGGCACATTTTCATAGGGACCCACTGATCTAGTTTAAATTTTGCCAGGCAATGGCAAATCGAGGAAACTCGTTCCTTTGAGAGCCATGCTCTGTAGCGGATGGTGTCGACATGTACTCCCAGAAATATGGTAACCCGTGATGGAGTTAGGTCACTCTTTTGTAGGTTTATGACAAAACCGAGAGACTCCAGGTGAGAGATCACCTTGCAGGAGTGTGACTGGGCCTGTATTCTGCTTCCAGCCAGAATCAGGAGGTCATCCAGGTAGTTAATAACCCTGAGTCCTTGATTCCTAAGGGGGGTCAGGGCTGCATCCAGATATTTAGTAAATGTACAAGGAGCCGTCTTTAAACCGAAGGGTAAGGCTTTGAATTCATAAGCCTTTCCCTCGAAAGCAAAACGGAGGAATTGTCTGTGTTTCCTCCACACGCCTACATGGAAATAGGCATCTTTCAAATCCACTGTACAAGCGTAGTCTCCTAGTCTCACAGACTGGAGAACCTGCCATAGTGTAAGCATCTTGAACTTATTTTTTTTAATTCTTTTGTTCAGAGTCCTGAGATCCAGGATCGGTCTCAGGGAATGATCCTTTTTGGGCACCAGGAAGTACTTGCTGTAGTGGCCGGAGCGTAGTTTGCGTTTCGGGACCAGACTTATCACTCCCTTCTGTAGCATCGTCAATACTTCCTCCCTCAGCATGTGTGCGCATGCAGGGTTAATATTTGATTGCAGTACCCCTGTGAAGGGTGGCGGTCTCCTGGCGAACTACAACTTGAGCCCATGACATTTCAATGCGGTTGCTATTTCTATCTGTATTTTGTTTTTGTTTTTTGTTTTGTTTTCCTGTCTGCTTGGCTTGTTTGTTTCTATTGTACAGCACTTTGGTTGGCCTTGTGTCTGTTTAAGTGCTCTATAAATAAAGTGGTATGGTATGGTATATCGTTGTCATGACCCATTCATTTGGTAGACACGTCCTCCAGGCCTACGCATGCACCATGAGCCTGAAAGGCATGTCCAATTGCTGCCCGTCATGTTTGAGTGCGGGAGGGGTGACCTTTGACCCCTCTCGCGCTCTCTCGAGCAGGCTGATCATCCCAACAAAAGATATTACGAGATCTGACTGTCTCAGGCAGAGCTCGTGTATCTTGCTGCGGTTCATAGTTTGACCACGTGGTTTGTGTTTTATAAAAGTGAGACTCGAGTCAAGAACTAGGGCAACCTGTGCTTTGGTACTTTTATTTTTGTATGTGCATGAAACAGTGTTTGTTTTGATTACACATACAGTAGGTGAGTCATGTTTAGTGCGTACACACATGTCACCAGCTCCTTGTAGTGTTTTACAAGTGGAGACTGGGCTCAAAAGGATAGGTTCCCATACCGCGTGGGTGGGCAAACCTGTAAAATCATGAATTCGACCTGTCTCATCAGGCCCGAATCTGCTTTCCACATGGGGTCATTGAAGGGGCCCTCGGCCGATACTGGAAAGGTTCGCTGTCACCAGCGGGTCTCTTCTGTGGAGGGCGACGCATGTCTCCCTTGGGGGGTGCAAAGCTTTTCCTCGGCAGCCCCTCGCGGAGGGCTTCCGCCTGTTTGCGTCTTTGTTCCAGCCTGGCCTAGATGCGTTCCAGGGCTCCCCCGAAGAGTCCCGTCGGCTTAATCGGGTGTTGGAGGAAGGGGGACCTCTGGTTTTCTGGGAGGTCCGTTAAAGTCAACCAAAGATGGCGCTGGGCGACAACCATTTCCGCCATTGCTCTGCCTTGCGTGATGGCTATTGTCTCCATCATGCGGAGCACGAAGTCAGAGGTGCGGCGGGCCTCCTCCATGGCCTCCGTTGCGGCTTGTTCGTTTGTCGTTACCTGGAGTTCCTGCAGCTTTTCTGCCAGGTACGCCTACATCATGGTCGAGGCGTTCCACGCACAAGCTGCGAGGCCCTGAGCCTTGTAGCACTTTTCAAGCTGTTTCTCCGAAGTGCGGCAGGCCCTACTGGGCAGCGCTGGCTTCGCCCCCGTAGCTGCAGGGGCCAGATGAGCCGCCAGGGTCTCCTCTATCTGGGGTGCGCTGGCGAGGCCTGCTGCCTCCATTCCAGCAACATCCAGGAGTCGGAATAGTGGCAGCGTCATGGGAGCTCCGGGTTCCGCCCAGGAGCGTGTGAGCTCCATGAGGAAGTCAGGGAACATGGGCATTTTCTGCGACATCGTCGGTTGTTGCTTCGCGTAGAAGTAGTTTCCCGCCAGCCTCGTAACCTGTTGGCAAGGCGTGGGGTCTGGCCACGCGACCTGCAAGGCGTCCGCCACCCTATGGCACAGGTCGAACAGAGTAGGGACTGACACGTCCGGTTCCGGTAGAACTTGCGCCAGGTTCTGGGAGGAATTTACACTTTCTCCTCTGCAGCCGTACTCGGCATCTTGGTCAGACACCTCGGGCGTCGAGTCCTCGACGGAGACCGAGGAGTCCGACACGTTCTCATCCCTGACTTGACCGCTGCATTCCAGCTCCATGTTCTCGAGCTCCGGTTCGGGAGCGGGCAGCTCTTTGAGGCGTCCTGCCTTCAGCGCCGCAGCCTTCGCCATGGATTTAGCCAACGCTTCCGCACGGCGTTTCCTCGCTACCGCCGGCATCCGACAGCAGTGGGAGCAGGAGTCGGGAGATTCCAGCGCTTTTCTTGCGTGCAGAATCCCTAGGCAGACAGGACAGGCCTTGTGGGTGTCCGTCGCCGAGAGGGAGTAGCCGCAGCCGCTGGGGCAGGGAATCGGACAGCTTTCGCCAGCCCAGCAGTACGCAGGAAAATTACTCTGTACGCTCAGAGTAGGGAGCAAGCTCACCTCTGATCGAACAAAGCGAGAACAGAGAAGTCCCACAAAGTTCAGGTTTTAAGCAAGGTGAAGGGCAATAAGAGATCGATGGATGGGCGTCAGCGCCTTAAGTACCCAGAGGGCGGGATCTCTGGCGTGACGCTGACGCCCCTGCCGTAAAGGCGTGATTGTATTCCTTCAGGTAATTGCGCGGCGGCGCAATTCCCATAGCATTATGTTGCACCGAGTGACATGACTGATAAGGGAACAAGCTAGAGTATAGGCTATTGCCTTGTAAAACTTTATCCAGAACAATTAA
>JBBPBX010026809.1:25396-37797 GCA_038048925.1 Garcialebias charrua | reverse complement strand
ATCGTAGACGAGCAGGAGAGGTTTCAAAGATGCACCTACGAAGTTTTATGGAGCGTGACACCACCAAGCTCCATGATGATGTTGCCATGGGTTTGTCAACGGTTGAACAGAAGCTCTGCAGCCATTTCACTCGGGTTGAAATCATTGTGAAAAGAGGCCGAAAGGTTGCAGTTTTACTCGCACCAAATGTGGTGGATGCACTGACTTTATTGGCAAGTAAGAGAGAGACATGTGTTGTTTTACAAACAAACTTATTTCTATTTGCAAGACCTAAATCAATGAGTCACTACAGAGGACAGGACAGTCTGCGTGTTCATGCAAGCCAGTGTGGAGCATAGCACCCAGAGTTCCTCAGGTCAACACAACTACGGAAACATGTAGCCACGCTCTCACAAGTCTTGAACTTAAAAAACAATGAACTTGACCAGGTTGCAGACTTCTTGGGCCATGACATCCGTGTTCACAGGGAATTTTACAGATTACCAGCTCCCCCAACACAACTGGCAAAGATATCCAAGCTACAGGTTGAAAAAAATATGGAGGAACTTTTTTTTTAAATAAAGTATTTAAAAGTGTAACACAGATTTATACAATATTAATACATAATACAGAAAGGTACATACCCCAGATACTGGTAGCATACTGGTTATTTAACCAGTATGTATATTTTGTACCAGACTATTCTATAAAATGACATGTTATCTTGTACTCAATTGGTATGTACCTGGTACCTATGCAACCTGGCTTTATAATGAAATGACTAATAACCTAGTTGCCTGGTATGTACCGAGGTCTTTGTTACAATCAAAAAAATGTGTTCAATAAAAAAACAACTGGACTTTTATTTGTAGCAGAAGACGTTTCGCCCTTCATCCAAAAGGCTTTCTCAATTCTAAGAGAAGAGACCTGTCCAGGTGTCCCTGTGATGGACTGGAGACTTGTTATTATTATAACTTGTCAGTTATTATTATTATTATTGTTATTATTATTATTATTATTATTATTATTATTATATTACTTGTAAATGTGTTCCTGTGATGGACTGGAGACCTGTCCAGGTGTCCCTATGATGGACTGGAGACTTGTCCACGTGTCCCTGTGATGGACTGGTGACTTGTAAATGTGTCCCTGTGATGGACTGGAGACTTGTAAATGTGTCCCTGTGATGGACTGAGACTTGTCCAGATGTCCCTGTGTCCCCCTTCAATGTAGCCAGTCCAAAGTTGGACAGATTCTGGAAAAAGCAGCAATATCTGATCCTAATATGTCAGACACAAGTTTCCCTGTTTTTCCCAGCACTTCAAAATGTTGCTTTTCTCCTGACACAAGGAATATTGGAGAAAACACATTTAAAACATAAGGCAAAGCAGTCTGCATTCTATCATGAAATCTCAAGTGGAGTTTGCTATTTATGAGACTGAGCTGAATGCAGCACCTCAGACTGAGGAAGTCTTTATTTAGGGCCTTGTCATCAAATTTATCAGTGAACTTAAAAGGTATCAGAGTCAGAGAGTCAGAGAGAATTTATTGTCATTTGCACCGCATGTAGTACATGTGTTGAAAACGAGATTATGTACACAGGGTCCCAGTTACATCCAACAACAACTGCAAGAGAAAAACAATAATAACATCTAGGATTAACTAAGAGAGACATCAGTTAGTAATACACTAAGCCCTAATGTAGTAGATAAACATCATTATAAACAGCAGCACGAACATGAGCAGATGGTCACAGATGAACGCAGATAGTCACAGATGAACGCAGCAACAAGAAACAGATCAGTATCAACATGATGTGACATTTTGCAGTGTTTATTCTTATTATTTATTTATTCATGAGTCTGACAGCCTCAGGGTAGAAGCTGTTCCTCAGTCTAGTGGTTCTACATTTGATGCTCCTCAACCTCCGTCCCGAGGGGAGTGGTGCAAAGAGTGAGTGTGCTGGGTGAGTGAGGTCTTTCATGATGCAGGTGGCTCTTTTTCTGCATCTGGAGGTGTAGATGTCTGTGATGGTGGGGAGACTGACTCCCACAGACTTCTGTGCAGCCTTCACCACTCTTTGTAGAGCTTTCCTCTCTGCAACTGTGCAGCCTCCATGCCACACGTTGATGCTGGAGCACAGGACGCTCTCCACTGCACACCTGTAGAACGAGGTGAGGACTGGGCTGCTCAGACCAGCTCGTCTCAGCCGTCTGAGGAAGTAGAGTCTCTGATGACCTTTCTTGATCAGGCTGGTGGTGTTATTGCTCCAGCTGAGGTTATCATTCAAGTGTACACCCAGGTACTTGTAACTGGAGACCACCTCCACCGCAGATCCACCTATATACAGTGGGGTGTGGGTGTGTTTGTTCCTTCTGAAGTCCACAATCATCTCCTTCGTCTTCTTCACATTCATGTGAAGGTTGTTCTCTTTGCACCAGCTCTCCAGATGTTCCACCTCCTGTCTGTAGCTGGATTCATCATTATCTGTGATGCATCCCACCACAGCTGTATCATCTGCAAACTTAACAATATGACAGCCTGGAAGTGTGGCTGTACAATCATATGTGAGCAGAGTGAACAGAAGAGGGCTCAGCACACATCCTTGAGGAGAGCCAGTGCTGAGGGTGATGGTGGAAGAGGAGAAGTTGTGGATCTTCACGGACTGTGGTCTGTTTGTTAAGAAGTCCAAGACCCAGTCACAAATAGAGGGGCCCAGTCCAAGTGTGGATAGTCCGTCCATCAGAGTCCGGGGGATCACGGTGTTGAAGGCAGATGTGAAGCCCACAAAGAGCAGACGCACGTATGAGTCCTTCTGATCCAGGTGGGTGAGAGCAGTGTGGACCACAGAGGAGATGGCGTCCTCTGTTGAATCGGTTCTCACGGTATGCATATTGATGAGGGTCCTCGCTGATGTTGACGGTTGTCTTGATGTGGGACATGACCAGTTTCTCAAAACATTTAGCGACTATCGGGGTGAGAGCCACCGGTCTATAGTCATTCAGACCAGTCACTGTGGAGCTTTTTGGGACTGGGATGATGGTGGCAGTCTTCAGGCAGGTGGGAACTGACTCCAGTGAAAGTGAGGTGGTGAAGATGTCAGCCAGCACCTCACAGAGCTGGTCCGCACATTCCTTCAGAACTTTCCCTGGGATGTTGTCTGGACCCGTAGCTTTATGAGGGTTGATCCTTCTGAGACTACCTCTCACTTCTGCTGCGGTCACTTTGAGGTGCTCCTCGTCTGGTGATGAGTTGAGTCTGGTGCTAGTTGGTCTGTTTGGACCATCAAAACGTGCATAAAACTTATTGAGGGCATCAGGCAGGGATGGGTCCCTGGGGCATTGTTTGCTTTTGCCCTTGTAGTCTGCCAAGCATTTGATGCCCTGCCACATGCTCCGTGGATCATGTGAGGTGAACTGTCCCTCGATCCTCTGTGCATACGCGGCTTTGGCCTTCCCCATGCCATCATCCAGTTCTCTCCTGCACCCCCTCAACTCCTCAGTATCTTTAGACTTGTGGAGCTTTATTAGTGTTAACAAAAAATAAAAATTTTCCTATTTATATAACTAGGTTGAGGAATCTTAGCAAATAAATCCTTTGCAAAATATGACTTTCTTTTGGAATATCGAGGTGAACTGATCACCAAGGAGGAATGTGAGAGGAAGCAACAGGTTTGCGATGAATCGATGAAAGTGTTTTTGTTTGAATTGTACTTTGATGTAAAAACTGTAAAAAAAACTTTGTCGAGGAAGTCTTCTTTTATAAGACTGAGCTGAACATAGCATGTAAGACTGAGGAAGTCATTCGTCCGAAACACGTCTTCAGTCTGAGGTGCTGCATTCAGCTCAGTCTTATAAATAGCACCCTCTCACAGTGGATCAACCAGTTTGCAGGTCCTCCTTGATCATGAGAGCAGCTGGTTTTGGCTGTTCAGCAAACTCGTTGATCCACTGTGAGAGGGTGCTATTTATAAGACTGAGCTGAATGCAGTACCTCAGACTGAGGAAGTATTTATTTATAAGACTGAGCTGAGTACAGCATCCAAGACTGTGGAAGTCATTTGTCCGAAAGGTTTCCTCAATCTGAGATGTTGCATTCAGCTCAGTCTTATAAATAGCACCCTCTCACAGTGGATCAACCAATTTGCTGATGACAGCCAAAACCAGCTGCTCTCATGATCAAGGAGGACCTGCAAACTGGTTGATCCACTGTGAGAGGGTGCTATTTATGAGACTAAGCTGAATGCAGCACCTCACACTGAGGAAATCTTTATTTATAATACTGAGTTGAATACATTATCTCCAGACTTGGACAAAAGACTAAACATTTCCAGTTTTTTTTTTTTTGCTTTTCTTTGTGTTGTTTTTTTGAATGTCCTGAGGACCAGACTTAGCTTTTTTGATTATTCTACTAGAATTATTGAGCATTCATCAGGGTATTTTAATTTTAGTATGTGTCTTGTTCAACAAGCTTTCTAGTGTTTTATGTTTTCATGTAACAAATGTGATGCCCTGTGATAAACTTGCGAACCGTGAAAGGTGCACCCCGCCCCTTGCCCTATGATTGCTGGATATGGGCACCGGCGACCCCCGTGACCCAAAATGGAAGAAACGGGTAAAGATAATGGATGGATGTAGAAAATGGGCAATGTTTAGGCTGATGGTCCTCCTTGATCATGTGAGCAGCTGGTTTTGGCTGTCATCAGGAAGTCTTTATTTATAAGACTCAGCTGAATACAACATCTCAGACTAAGGAAGTCTTTATAAGACTGAGCTGAATACAGCATCTCAGACTGAGGATGTCTTTCGTCACTCGTAAGTTAGGGATAACCTGTACTTTACAGTGGGTTGTGGTGAACCGTGTAAAAAAAGTACAATTTTGTTTTAGAAATATGTACAAGTTTATAATGTTAATGTTTTATAATATGTAAATATGTCATCTCAGACTGAGGAACTCTTTCATCGCTCGTAAGTCGGGGATCACCTGTACTTTACAGTGGGTTGTGGTGAACCGTGTAAAAAAAGTACAATTTTGTTTTAGAAATATGTACAAGTTTGTAATGTTAATGTTTTATAATATGTAAATATGTCATCTCAGACTGAGGAACTCTTTCGTCGCTCGTAAGTCGGGGATCACCTGTACTTTACAGTGGGTTGTGGTGAACCCTGTAAAAAAAGTACAATTTTGTTTTAGAAATATGTACAAGTTTGTAATGTTAATGTTTTATAATATGTAAATATGTCATCTCAGAAGTCTTTCATCGCTCATAAGTCAGGGATCACCTGTACTTTACATTGGGTTGTGATTAACCCTGCAGAAAAAGTAAAATTTTGTTTTAGAAATATGTACAAGTTTGTAATGTTAATGTTTTATAAAATGTAAATATGTCATCTCAGACTGAGGAACTCTTTCGTCGCTCGTAAGTCGGGGATCCCCTGTACTTTACATTAGGTTGTGATTAACCCTGCAGAAAAAGTAAAATTTTGTTTTAGAAATATGTATATAATGTTAATATGTTTTATAATAATGTAAATATGTCAACAGAATTTAAGTTTTTATTTTATTTTATTTGAAACATTTAAGTTTTATTTTATTTTAAACATTTGAAGATTTGTTAGTGAATATAAATAAAGTATGTGCCTAATTTGTTTAATAAAATCAGTTCAAAAAACTGTTCTCCTAATGCAGTGTCCTGTCACATTTGTGTGTTTTATGTTAATTTTATGTTAAGTAGGCGGAGTTTAAATGTCCCTTTAAAGACCCCATAATGCATGTTTGTCCTCATAAACCACATTTTTTGACGTCCTTGTAAACCACACTGGAGTCTGGGTGGTAAAACGTGCTGTGAAGCTCCTATCGGAAAGCTAAAGTGACCCAAATTTTTTTCAAAATTTTTAGAGTGCTCTGAGCTTGGTCCCAGGTCGCTAGGACCTCGGGAAGGGGTAGACCCCGTATTACACCTTCGGGCGGGTTTGGCGAAAAAGTCCGGCTAAACCACATTGACAAACCTGTGTGTGTGTGTGTGTGTGAGTGTGAGTGTGGGCCCATGTGTGATATTGTGTTTAGAACTGTAAAATTTCGGTAAAAGTATGGAGTTCTGTTAGTGACAAAAGTTGAATTCTGGTTATATTACAACAATGGTTAAAAGGAAGGATCTTTTATAAAAAACAAAAAACACAAAGTGAGTAAAACATAAGGGACTGAACAGAAAAAGTGCCTTATTGGTTTTATTTTATTTTGGGAACATTTCAAATGAGAATTAAAGACCTTGCTTTATTGTTAAGTTTTACATCATTTTTGGGTATTGTGTAGCTTCATGTGGAGGAAGAGTTATTTTTCTAAGTTCTTATTAAAATAAACTGTTCAGTTAGTTGGTTGTCTGGAGTGATTTATGTTACATTAAAGGTGTGTATGGTAATTAGGCGAGTAAGGATTTACTCAACATAGGTAAACCTGCGTGGTATTAAACCTGCGTGGTATCTACCAGAACTTAACAAACCCGAATAGCCACCCCACCAGTGAGATTAATGCCCCTTTTCCACCGGTCGGCTCGGGTCGGATGTTACGTCATATGTGCGTCGCAGAGACCCCCTTTCATCCTTTCCCACCGGCTATTCCGAGCGGAGCCGCGCGAGATTTCCTGAGATTTTCGGGCTGCTTTCAGAGGGGTACTGAAGCGAGCTCACCCGCTCCGGAAGGAGGGAGGAGGAGACGAGAGCTGTTTTTACGGAAGCGAGGGACGCGATCACTGCAGGACTTTTACATGAATAACACGGTAAAAACAATTGTTATTTTTTAAATTTATAGCAAAGATGGGTCTTCAGCTGAACGTGTCCTTAATAAAATCACGTACTGCTCAAAACTGCACGATTTTAAAAAGTAGTTTCGCCACGAGTAACACGCGGCGCGCGGGCGGCTTTATGTCTTTAAATGTAGCTCAATGAACAGATATAAAATATATTTCATAGCTGACTTTAATAGTACGAGGGCTCCTGAGCTTAACCACGCTTTAATATTGTCACGTATGGTCAAATGTGCTGCATTTAAAGTAGTTTCGCTTTGACTTTTTCCAAAACCTGTGTTTGCACAACGAAAATAAATTATAAAAATTCGAATTTTATTTCAAATAACTCCAACAGGATACATTTCGTGTATGAATATGTTGTGATCACACTAGATTTTTTTGAAAAATATCAGCTATGTGGTTTTTGATAGAAATGATAATATGTGATACAAAGTAGAAAATAATGGACGTAGGTTGACACATTTATGTCTATAAAACATTGAATTTTATTTCAAATAACTCCAACAGGATACATTTCGTGTATGAATATGTTGTGATCACACTAGATTTTTTTGAAAAATATCAGCTATGTGGTTTTTGATAGAAATGATAATATGTGATACAAAGTAGAAAATACTGGACGTAGGTTGACACATTTATGTCTATAAAACATTGAATTTTATTTCAAATAACTCCAACAGGATACATTTCGTGTATGAATATGTTGTGATCACACTAGATTTTTTTGAAAAATATCAGCTATGTGGTTTTTGATAGAAATGATAATATGTGATACAAAGTAGAAAATACTGGACGTAGGTTGACACATTTATGTCTATAAAACATTGAATTTTATTTCAAATAACTCCAACAGGATACATTTCGTGTATGAATATGTTGTGATCACACTAGATTTTTTTGAAAAATATCAGCTATGTGGTTTTTGATAGAAATGATAATATGTGATACAAAGTAGAAAATACTGGACGTAGGTTGACACATTTATGTCTATAAAACATTGAATTTTATTTCAAATAACTCCAACAGGATACATTTCGTGTATGAATATGTTGTGATCACACTAGATTTTTTTGAAAAATATCAGCTATGTGGTTTTTGATAGAAATGATAATATGTGATACAAAGTAGAAAATACTGGACGTAGGTTGACACATTTATGTCTATAAAACATTGAATTTTATTTCAAATAACTCCAACAGGATACATTTCGTGTATGAATATGTTGTGATCACACTAGATTTTTTTGAAAAATATCAGCTATGTGGTTTTTGATAGAAATGATAATATGTGATACAAAGTAGAAAATACTGGACGTAGGTTGACACATTTATGTCTATAAAACATTGAATTTTATTTCAAATAACTCCAACAGGATACATTTCGTGTATGAATATGTTGTGATCACACTAGATTTTTTTGAAAAATATCAGCTATGTGGTTTTTGATAGAAATGATAATATGTGATACAAAGTAGAAAATAATGGACGTAGGTTGACACATTTATGTCTATAAAACATTGAATTTTATTTCAAATAACTCCAACAGGATACATTTCGTATATGAACATGTTGTGATCACACTAGATTTTTTTGAAAAATATCAGCTATGTGGTTTTTGATAGAATTGATAATATGTGATACAAAGTCTTTATTGTGTTCTTCTTCTAGTGGTGGCTAGTACTGTAGTAAATAGCTTGAGGAACACTACTGCCACCATGTGGTAAGACGAGTAGGATTCTGGACCCCGCCCACAGAAGGGGTACAAAAAAGCTGTGGAAACAGAACATAGATGTGACCCGACCCGAACTGAGCCGACCTGAGCCGATCCAACCCGAGCCGAGCCGAGCGGTGGAAAAGAGGCATAAGTTCTTGTCCCAGTTACTAGCGGACAGAACAGTGGGGTGCTACATACATAAAATAGCATCAGTATCAAATGAAGGAATGTTGAGTTTTAGATTAATCCAGTTTGTGATGTCAGTCCAAAAAACTTTGAGAATATTGACATGAAAAAAAAAATGCTCAAGGGATTCACCTTCGGATTTACAAAAGGTACACAAATCAACCTCAAATTTATATCTTCTGTGCAGAAACATGGCCATGGGATAAATCTTATTTATTATTTTTAAATGGTTTTCTTTCACTTTAGGAGATACTGGCCATTTGATGAATTTAGAATGAGCAGAAGTCACCATGGTCCCATGATTTATATTGGGGGGTTTCTTGAATGAATTTTTGTTATAATCGTAATAAATCGTTTGTCTCATACATTCATTGATAATCTTATTATTGCATTTAAAGTCAACTAAGCTACACTCATTTATTTTTAGTGTGGGCATTGAGACGGTCACTTTTGAATAAATAATTGTATTTTTAATTAACTGAATCAGGGCTAAAGGGACTGCTTTACATACCTTCATAAAATCTTTACGACAGCAGTTATATTTTCCAACAAAAGATGAGAAATTCAAAAGATCTCCATTAGAGTCTAGGATATCTGTTACAAAAATCATGCCTTTTTCATACCATTCTTTCCTAAATATTGACTTTTTACCTGCTGTGATTGCTCTATTATTCCACAGAGTTGATCCATGAGGTGAGAAATTATGTTGAAATATCATTTTCCAAAATTGAAGAAATTGTTTGTGGAAGTTTGATAACTTAACTTTTATCTTAGTTACTTCAAAGTCACACTTTGCAAAGAATTCAATTCCTCCCAGCTGCTTAAAAATGGAGGCAGGGATATGAAACCACATTGAATTTTGTTGTTGTAAAAATGTTTTTAACCATTTAATCCTAAATGTACCAACCATTGCTTCAAAATCCAGTGCATTAATGCCAACATTCTCATATTTTTTAACTAGTTGGGATCTTTTAACATAATGAATCTTGTTTTTCCACAAAACATGGCAAACATGGCAGCGCCTCTGTCAGGTTCACACACATTCACCCAAGCGTGGGGTGGTAGTAGAGGAGACTGATTCTCAACACATATTCTGAGGGCTAACAGGGTGCACAACTGCAAGAGGCCCTTTTTCTTTCTTCCTTCCTTTTCATCATTGTGTATTTGAGGTCAACCCTGTCTGTCTGTTAGTAGTACCTTCGCCGCTAAGCTAATTTAACTTTTTTTTTTTAGGGAGCAAGATGCAGACCTAAGCTTTTATTAAGCTTCAGAATGAAAACAGCCACCTTTACACGAGTGCAAAACAATCTGCAGCTGTGGTACGGAGGTACAAGAATGAATCAATTTATTCATCTTATGCTTCTGAGTACAGTTTCATTAACCTTCATGAACATAACCTGCGATCATAATGACGTACAGGTCTTCTTGTGTTGTGCTGTGGAAACTGTAGTTTTTCTAAGACATTATTTTCCATGTTTCTCCTCTTCTTTCATTTTATGTTGATGTTATTAGGATAATTTTGGAGAAGATTGGCCTGGAGGACAAGGTAACTCCTCTGCAGGCAAAAAAGAAATAGGATAACCTAAAAAAAAATACAAAATATGTGCATGTGTAATGAAGAATATGCTTTGTACATGCAGCTGTTAATACTTTTAAAGTCTCAAAAAAATGTTTGTTGCTGTTTTTGCCAACTGTGATGTTTCCTCTGTTCAGGATTGCAAATATCCAGGGTCGGGGTAGGAGTTGGTGGGAAGCCCACTGCTGTGACTTGGTCCTGGTTTGTCCTCGTGGACAAGGTTTTAGGACAGAGACCTTCCACTGCACCTCCTGTCCTAATTGTCTTTGTCACTGAGGACACTCGAGGTCCAAGCGCAGCAGTGGATGAGCCAGGGTTGAGGAGCAAAGAGGAACGGAGAGGGGGAATAAAGAGTCAGCAGGACAGAGAGAATGATTTATTTAAGTTAATCAGAAGATATGAAGCAGCAGAGAGAAGAGCAAATGTAAGTAGGGAGAGAATGGAGAGCTTTTTCACAATTCTCAAAATAATTTGCAATAAATTAATTGATTGTATTTTTTATGTTATTGAAAAAGGTGTTTTTTGTTTAAAATGTGAAAATAAAGTGATTACAAAAATTAGTAGTTGTCAATAATTCATTTTATTAACAGTAAGTTCATTCAAAACATAGGCTGTGTGGCCTACCAGCCGTGCAAACCCACGGGACACCACCTCCAGGTCCTCTGGGTTTTTAGGCAGGTGGATGACCTGGTGGTGAATGGCTCCACCTCTTCTGTATGACGGACAATGCAGTGGACAGTAGAACGAGGTGTCCCTCCTGAGACCGCTCTGCAGGATGCTCCACCTGCCAGCCAGAAAACCAACACCAGGGTCTCAGCTGTAGCACCCCAACCATGTCGTGGATCCATGTCCAGGAGATGAAGCAACACTGCCAGAGACTCCCTGCTTCATCACAAATCTAGTCTAGGATTTTCTTGGTTAAAGTAACGGTCCAGGACTGGGACACTCAGGTTAATCCTCCAGTACAAGGGTCTGGTCTGGTTCAGGACATGTAGAGATCAACAAAAACATTATTAGTTTAAGATTTTTTAAAGATATCAAAGCATTATCATAATAATGAGGCTTAAGGTAAATATACTGATGCTCAATGAAAACACTTGAGTGCTACCCTGATGCATGCTCAATAATCCAGGTAGAAAAATCTAAAAAAGCTAAGTCTGGTCCTCTGAGTGAACTTGAGTGCTATTTTATTAATAAAATAAATGAAAGACCCTGTTTTTAACATTTTTATAGCCACTTTGTGTACCAATAGATTTTATACAATAAAATATTGGAAAATGTTATGTAGTATTCTAAATTTAAGATAAGTTAAAGATTATAGGTGTCTATTGTCATTCACATCACATGCGGTACATGAGGTGGAACAAAACTATGTACACAGTGTCCCAGTTACATCCAGCAAAAATAAAAAAATGTAAAGAAAAGTAGTAATTTGATCTAAGACATGGGTCTGCAACCTTTATAATCAAAAGAGCTATTTCTGCCCTTCATTCACTAAATTAAACATGTCCAGAGCCGCAAAACTTGATACAGTTGTCATTCAAAAAACGTTCAATACAAAAACAACTGGACTTTATTTGTAACAGAAGATGATTCGCTCTTCATCCGAGGAGCTTTCTCAATTCAAAGAGCACAGAGTTTGGGGATCAGGTTATAAAGGCTGAATGAGATAAGATACACACACATACATATGTAGATTGACATATCTCTGCAACACCGTCCTGGACTGGTTCAAATCTTTCCTCTCCAATAGGTTGGAATGTGTTAGTCTTGGCAACGCCACGTCCCAGACAGTCTGTGTCTAAATATATTATATATATATAATATATATATATTCTTGTTGCTGTGTTCATTTGTGACCATCTGCTCATACAGACTCATGTTCGTGCTGCTGTTTATAATGATGTTTTTCTACTACATTAGGGCTTAGTGTATTACTAGTTGATGTTTTTCTTAGTTAATCCTAGATGTTATTACTGTTCTTTTTCTTTTTTTTCTCTCTTGCATTTGTTGTTGGATGTAACTGGGACACTGTGTACATAATCTCATTTTCATCACATGTACCACATGCGGTGCAAATGACAATAAAGACTCTCTCTCTCTCTCTCTCTCTCTCTCTCTCTCTCTCTCTCTCTCTCTCTC
>JBBPBX010026809.1:0-25376 GCA_038048925.1 Garcialebias charrua | reverse complement strand
TCTCTAACCTGCCAAATACAAATTTTAATAACTTCCTGCAAAGATAATTGTAGGCTTTCTGGTAGGCTAAATCTCGTTCAAATTAAAAATGACTGGAGAAAAATTATTTCTAGCTGCTATCTTTGTTAGTTAATGTCTGTTTTTTCCATTATTTGAGAGAAAAAATGATTTTAGAAACAAAAAAGTCAGAGAATCTCTATTGTCATTTGCACCACATGTGGTACATGTGATGAAAGGAGATTATGTACACAGGGTCCCAGTTACATTCAACAACAAAATGTAAAAGAAGAACAGTAATAGCATCTAAGATATGAACTAAGAAAAACATCAACTAAAAATACACTAAATAAAAAATACACGCAGCACTAATATCATAGAAAACCATTACTCCACACAGCAGCTGTGTGAGCAGATGTGCACAATGAACATAGCAACATGAAACAGATCAGCAGCAACATGATGCGATATTTCACAGTGATTATTCTGGTTATTTATTCATGAGTCTAACAGCCTCAGGGTAGAAGCTGTTCCTCAGTCTAGTGGTTCTACACTTGATGCTCCTCAACCTCCGTCCTGAAGGGAGTGGGGCAAAGAGTGTGTGTGCTGGGTGAGTGTGGTCCTTCATGATGCAGGTGGTCCTCTTCCTGCATCTGGAGGTGTAGATGTCTGTGATGGTGGGGAGACTGACTCCAACATCTTCTGTGCAGCCTTCACCACTCTCTGTAGAGCTTTCCTCTCTGCAACTGTGCAGCCTCCATGCCACACGTTGATGCTGGAGCACAGGATGCTCTCCACTGCACACCTGTAGAAGGAGGTGAGGACTGGGCTGCTCAGACCAGCTCGTCTCAGCCGTCTGAGGAAGTAGAGTCTCTGATGAACTTTCTTGATCAGGCTGGTGGTGTTGTTGCTCCAGCTGAGGTTATCATTCAAGTGTACACCCAAGTACTTGTAGCTGGAGACCACTTCCACTGCAGATCCTCTTATGTTCAGTGGGGTGTGGGTGTGTTTGTTCCTGTGAAGTGGATACATATTTTTAAAAATCTATTATAAAAAGCAGTGTTTGAGTTGTTACACTGTTTAATATATAATTGCCAGATTCACTCACATGTTGTCGCAACTGATGGTAAGGCTGGTGCACCTCTCTTAAGACCCTACCGACTCTGGTTTCTCCAGCATGTATCCCAATAGATGACAAGTATCTTGTCATAAATTTCCGTCCGTAGGATGGTCCTGTCTAACACACACACAAATGTAAAATGTTATCTGATGTACTGCGGTCAAACCAGTCAACATTAGTTCTCTCTTAAAGATTTGTGTGGCTCATACATGGTGCATTACAATAAGAGAAACAGAAAGTGCCCCTGCAGTCAAAAAACAATGAGAGAAAATGAGATTCATATTTATAAACAATATACAATTATGCCATACTTATTACTTTCACATACCTATAATATATCAAGAATAAATATGTCAGTTTTAGATTTTGTATAAAAGAGCAAAGTCAAAGTACCTCAAAATGCTTCTTTCAGTTTGCTTATGACCTCTATTCAAAATTCATATTTCATGTTCAGTGTTACAAAGAAGAAGTTAATATTTATTTGTTTGATGGCTGTTACTATTTTTTCCTGAAAAGGTGTTTACGATATATATATATATATATATATATATATATATATATATATATATATATATATATATATATATATATATATATATATATATATATATATATGTGTGTGTGTGTGTGTGTGTGTGTGTGTGTGTGTGTGTGTAAGCATATATACACACACACTTTTGTTTAATCAATCAACATTTTCAATAGAAGTTATAGATAAGCAAACTGAAATTAGCATTTTGAAGTACTTTGAATTGCTGTTTACCCCAAAATCTAAATTAAAACTATGACATATTTATTCTGGATGTATTATAGGTACGTGAAGGTAATAGGTACAAGATAAATGTACATTGTTATAATTATGCCTGTCACTTTCTCATTATTTTATTGTTTTGGCCTGCAAGAGGACTCCTGCTGGTCCATTACTGTAACGCACCATGTATACACAATGCCTAGAGAAAGCTAACGTCAGCTAGCTTGTATTTACAAGTTTCGCTCATTTTATCGCAGTATATTGTCCATAAACTTTGGTACATACTTGGTAAACTGAAGAAAGTACAGCATGTTCCAAATCGGCGTCCGACACGTTGTTATGTCTTTGCAAGTTGTGCTCCATACAAAACCTTCCGACACTCATTACCGAGTAATGTGGAGCTCCATGGCGACGCAAAACATTACTGATTTCAGAGTGTGGTTTTCCTCTCTCAAAAAGTTTGATAATCAATGCAGAAAACGGTTCAAGTGCAGCCATTGCCTAATGCCTATTATTTAGGAATGGTTTGTTTTTATGCCGTCTTTCTCCGCTTTGTCACCTTCCGGTACGTCATTTCCGGTATCGCTACAAATTAAAACAACAAGCGTATTTTATTTTTATTTAGATCGCAAAGCAAAAATCAAACGCTGTTGATATTCTATTATTTTGATTTTACATTTTTCAGATTTAGGTTTTAAATACAGTTAAAAAAACGTTTTTGTTTTCTACTTTGAACTGAATAACTAATGTGCCGGGAGTTCAGTATTCATTTCCGGTTACGTACACCTTTTTTAATTTTTGGCAATTCCGTTTTTCTAATTTCGTTTTAAAAACGAAATAACGAAAAACCGTTTAAAAACCGTTTTTGTAATTTCGTTTTAAAACAAAAAAACGGAATAACCAAAGCTTGTTTGGTTATTTGGTTTTTGTTTTGAAACAGAATAACCAAAGAACGAACCATACACGGATTTGCCTGCTTCACTGCGGACGCTACACCTATCTGCCTATCGATCTCACGCTCCAGTTTTCCCTCATTCGTGAACAAGACCCAGAGATACTTAAATTCCTACACTTGGGGCAGGACCTCCTCCCCGACCCGGAGAGGGCACTCTACCCTTTTCCGGCTCAAGACCATGGCCTCGGATTTGGAGGAACTGATCCTCATCCCGGCCGTATCACACTCGGCTGAAAACTGCTCCAGCAAAAGCTGTAGATCACGACCTGATGAAGCCAATAGGACCACATTGTTATGCACCCTGGGGGTGAGAGAGTTTTTAAAACATCATTGTTGTTTTTATTTAGGCTGCAGTCTGCTGCCGAAATAGAACCTCAGCAGCTGAGCAAGAGCGTCTGATGAAACCAAAGCAGAACATCAGCAGCTGAGACAAAGTGTCTGATGAAGCTGAAACAGAACCTCAGTAGCTGAGCCAGAGTGTCTGGTGAAGCCGAATTAGAACCTCAGCAGTTGAGCCAGAGTGTCTGGTGAAGCCGAAGCAGAACCTCAGCAGCTGAGGCAGAGTGTCTGATAAAGCCGAAGCAGAACCACAGCAGCTGAGCCAGAGCGTCTGATGAAGCCAAAGCAGAACCTCAGCAGCTGAGCCAGAGTGTCTGATGAAGCCAAAGCAGAATCTCAGCAGCTGAGCCAGAAGCCGTTTTCGCATTGCACGGCCCTCAACGGCCCGCCCCGCCTTCTAACCTGGGTTTGTCATGTTCGCATTTTCCTTTTCCGCCCGGGATCCGCCCTCATTATGGAACCCGCCAAGAGGTGGTTCTGATCGGGGCGGGCTCCCGAGCCCAGTTTGACANNNGGATCCTCCGTGCTGCTGACCTGCAAGAGCACGCGAGGCCTGTCCTTGGGCTCTGGGCCCCGGCCTCACGCATTCCTGCGGTCCCCAAGTTCCGCTGGTTGCCACGGAGGATTACACGAGCTGCCAACCTGCAAGAGCGTGCAAGGCTGGACTCTGAGCATTGGCAGGCAGAAGAAGGCCAGGATGGGTCTGGGATGGAGGCTGAAAATGATTTTTTTTTTTACATTTTATGTATAAAGAAAACATTTTTTTTAATTATCTGTGAATATATATAAACCATGCTAGAAACATTGTTGTCACTTTAATTTTTTTTCCAAGTTTATTTTGAATTTTTTGCAAAGTACAATACAAAAATAGATTGGAAAAGCAACTTCAGCAATGTACCAATTGAGAATAAGTGTACAAACATTCGAACTCCAAAGAGAGAAAATATACAATCATTTAAACTTCAAAAACCAACCAATCCTAAAAAGTAGTAATAATAATAATAATAATAATAATAATAAATACATAAATAAAGAAAGAAAGAAAGAAAAGAAAATAAGATTTAAAAAAAAAATGCCACCAAGGATGGGAGAGGGAGGGGAGGAAGGGGGGTTTCAGGCGCCAGAGGAGAGACCCGTCATCAGAGCCATCAAGATGGCTTCAGAAAATAAAAAAAGAAAGAAAGAAGAAAGAGATGATATAGTAACTATTGGGGAGTACACCAGCTGCAAACAAATAAACAAACAGATCCCTCCATCAGTCTGGGATGTTAGGGAAGTTCATCCCTTTAAGGGTTTTTAACAGAGGGCCCCACAATCCTAAGAACTTAGCAGAGAGACCCCTCAAGGTGAAACAATTTTTTTCAAGTTTGACAAAGTATAACACGTCCCTAATCCAATGGGTATGTGAAGGGGGTCGAGAGGACCTCCATTTTATAATAATTACCCTTCGTGCCAAAAAGGTCAGGAAGGCGAGAGAGGAGTTTTGTGAGGAAGTCAGTGTGGACTGCAGAGGGGTGATTCCAAACAAAGCAGTTAATGGATCTGGGTCTAATTTTCTATCAAAAATGTTTGATAGTATATCAAAGACATTTGACCAATATTGTTGGAGCTAGGGACACAGCCAAATAGTGTTTATTAGGTTAGCAGGAGAACGTTGGCACCTATCACAGGCAGGAGAGAGACTATCATAAAACTTGACCAAGCGCACTTTAGTGTAGTAGATACGATGCACAAGTTTGCATTGAATCAAACTGTGCCTAGCACAGATCGAAGATTTATGCACAGATGCCAAAATTTGCGACCAGAGATCTTCTGAGAAGGTCTGACCGAGATCCTCCTCCCAGAGCAATTTGATAGAGTTAAAGTGTATCTTTCACTTTAAACACATGTTGTTGCCTTTTCAACCTAACATGTCTAAAACTCCAATTTTCATCAAAAATACGGATCATATCTCAAAATAAAATGTGCTACTACTACCTTTTTTGTCTTCCCTCGCTACTCTGTCTAAAAATAGTGCTCTCAGCGGTAAACCGGAAGTGACATCACAGGAGGGGAACGTTTGTGCTTTAGCTAAGAAAGATATGGGATTGCACCAGGAGGAGGCGACAGATTACAAAGTTGTTTTGACATAAGTATGTCATCTCTGACTATTACATCAAATATCTAGCCAAATAACTTCTAGATATATACTACCTAAAGCTAAAAATGGTTTATATTACATATAGCCTAAATATAGAGATACAGCATTAATTACACCACTGATGGATTTAACTACTTTAGCCTTAGCTCCCTAAACAATTACTTTTTCCATCCTAAACCACTCATTGGATATTTTTCCTGCTTTCAGAGTGTAATTATACAGGGCTTTTTTACTAAACGATTGCCTGTATAGCACATTTGAGATGAAATTCGATTTTTTATTAATTTTTTAAGACATGCAAAACGGTCGCGCTAGCATAAAATTAGCATCGGTTTTACTTCCATCTAAAGTCATTCATATCTCCTAAACCACTCATTGGATATTTTTCCTGCTTTCAGAGTGTAATTATACATGGCTTTTTTACTAAACGATTGCCTGTATAGCACATTTGAGATGAAATTCGATTTTTTATTAATTTTTTAAGACATGCAAAACGGTCGCGCTAGCATAAAATTAGCATCGGTTTTACTTCCATCTAAAGTCATTCATATCTCCTAAACCACTCATTGGATATTTTTCCTGCTTTCAGAGTGTAATTATACATGGCTTTTTTACTAAACGATTGCCTGTATAGCACATTTGAGATGAAATTCGATTTTTTATTAATTTTTTAAGACATGCAAAACGGTCGCGCTAGCATAAAATTAGCATCGGTTTTACTTCCATCTAAAGTCATTCATATCTCCTAAACCACTCATTGGATATTTTTCCTGCTTTCAGAGTGTAATTATACATGGCTTTTTTACTAAACGATTGCCTGTATAGCACATTTGAGATGAAATTCGATTTTTTATTAATTTTTTAAGACATGCAAAACGGTCGCGCTAGCATAAAATTAGCATCGGTTTTACTTCCATCTAAAGTCATTCATATCTCCTAAACCACTCATTGGATATTTTTCCTGCTTTCAGAGTGTAATTATGCATGGCTTTTTTACTAAACGATTGCCTGTATAGCACATTTGAGATGAAATTCGATTTTTTATTAATTTTTTAAGACATGCAAAACGGTCGCGCTAGCATAAAATTAGCATCGGTTTTACTTCCATCTAAAGTCATTCATATCTCCTAAACCACTCATTGGATATTTTTCCTGCTTTCAGAGTGTAATTATACATGGCTTTTTTACTAAACGATTGCCTGTATAGCACATTTGAGATGAAATTCGATTTTTTATTAATTTTTTAAGACATGCAAAACGGTCGCGCTAGCATAAAATTAGCATCGGTTTTACTTCCATCTAAAGTCATTCATATCTCCTAAACCACTCATTGGATATTTTTCCTGCTTTCAGAGTGTAATTATACATGGCTTTTTTACTAAACGATTGCCTGTATAGCACATTTGAGATGAAATTCGATTTTTTATTAATTTTTGAAGACGCAACCGGGTGGACCTAGCTGCGGTTTAGCTCTGTATATTTTGGAATTTATAGCTCCTAACCTAAACCACTTTCAATCAAAAGATTAATAAATTATATTCATGTCCTTACTTCTGAAGTCAATCCTGTATTCGTTCAGGTCGCTGTCGATGTAATCCTCCTTGACAAATGCTGTCAAATCACAGAGTTGGTCATGACGCTTCTGTTGGTGAAATCCTGCCTTTTCATCTGGACAAACCTCACACAAGCTCTGAAAGCTGGGTTTTTTTGGTGCAGGAAATCGATGTCCAGACAAACTGGAGTTCGAACAACCCCCGCACACACAAATATTAACCATTATGACCATTATTGGACCTTTTTCACTTCAATACAACTCAATACAAAACAACAACTTCCGACTATGACGCCCCCTCTACTTTCGTCACTGTCACGTGACTCCAAAACCGCGCGTTTTTTTTAGGCTCAGTTTTTTTTCCCCTGATTTGTGTCTGTAAGGCTATTGGTATTAATTTGGAAAGCAGGGAGGATTATTAAAATTACTTATTACCTCTAAATATTATGTTTCTGCCCAAAAAACTAACATGAAACATACACTTTAAGGGTTCGGGGGCGAAGGGTCATAATTTGATTTTAAATAAGGGAGATAGCCCCCTTCAATTTAACCTGAGGTTTTAAAAAGTCATCAAGAGTTGTGCTCAAGGAGAGGTTGGGGAAATTTGGGTATGTGGAATTAACAAAGCTTTGTATTTGTAGATACCTAAAGAATTGGTGGCGAGGGATATCAAACCTCTCTGAGATTTGTTGGAACGAGACTAAGATGTTGTCCTTATACATATCGTGAAAAGTTGAGAGACCCCTTCTCCGCCATGACAAGAAGACATCATCTGAGAGAGATGGTGGAAAGGCATGATTTGAATGTATGGGAGCGTGTACATAAATGGATTGTAGACCAAAGTGTTGTCTGAATTGTTTCCACACTCTTAAGGATCCTTCCACCAGTTTGTTGGAAGTATAGGGTTTAGTTAAGGATTGTAGCGGTGAGTGTAGTAGAGCTGCCAAAGAAACAGGTTTTGCTGAATTAGCTTCCATAATAACCCCAAGCCGGAGAAGAGAGATCACTTGTTTCGAGCCAATATCTAAAAAGTCTAATGTCTGATGCCCAGTAATAAAATCTAAAGTTTGGGAGAGCCATACCTCCAAGCCTCTTAGATCGTTGTAGAAACTCAGTGCGTATCCGGGGGACTTTCCCATTCCAAAGAAATTTAGTAATCATTCCATCAAGTTTGAGAAAGAAGGACCGTGGAAGAAAAATAGTATACAATGGAATAAGTAAGAGAAGTGTGGTAGTATGTTCATTTTAATTGCGTTAACCCGGGCAGTTAATGAAAGACCCAACATCGACCAACGGTCAAAGTCCTCTTTAATCCGAGTTAACAAGAGGGGGAAATTGGCCCTAAAGAGGTCTCCGTATCTAGGTGTGATTTTGATCCCTAGATAGGTAAACCCTTGATCCACAACTTTGAATGATAGTGTGTGCAATGGGTAATCCCTAGCCTGTGTGTTGATGGGAAATAATTCACTTTTGTTGAAATTCAATTCATACCCTGATAGTTGCCCGAATTTACGTAATGTGGTAAGAACAGCTGGGATAGAAGCATCCAAATCTGAAATGTATAGAAGAAGGTCATCAGCATATAGAGATACCTTGGCTTCAAAGCCCATCCTCACCACACCACCAATACCCGCATCTCCTCTAAGTGCAATTGCAAGGGGTTCAATTGCCAAAGCAAACAATAGCGGACTTAATGGGCAGCCCTGGTGCGTGGAGTGATTTAGACGGAAATAGTCTGAGTGGTTGTTATTAGTCCTAATAGAAGCATAGGGGTCAGAATATAGTAGTCTAATCCAGGACAGGAAATTATCTCCAAAGCCAAATTTCTTAATCGTATGAAATAAGTATGGCCACTCAACTCTGTCAAAGGCCTTCTCGGCATCCATAGATATCACAGCTTCATGAGTGGCAGCTGAAGATGGACTATATAAAACATTAAAAAGCTGTCTTACATTAGAAAAGGAGTTCCTGTTTTGTATAAAACCAGTCTGGTCCACACCAACCACCCTGGGGAGCACCATCTCCAGTCTCATCGCTATCGTTTTGGATAATATTTTAAAATCAACATTAAGTAGGCTTATCGGACGATATGAGGAGCAGAGTAGGGGATCTTTATTCTTTTTTGCCAGTAAAGTAATAGTGGCCTGGTTAAGGGTCTGAGGTAGATGTCCTGAAGATAGGGATTCATTATAGACCTCCAGGAGTATGTGAGAAAGCTTATCCCAGAATGTTTTGTAGAATTCACAAGGAAACCCGTCCAGACCTGGGCATTTCCCCCCTTGCAGGGCCTTAATCGCCCGAGAGAGTTCTAAGATAGCAATGGGTCTTTCAAGATCCTCCGTCACCTCACGACCAATGGTGGGGATGTCTAAGGAGTCAAAGAAGTCGTCGAAGTCGGTTCCAGTTGGAGAACACTCCGAGGTGTACAGTGTCTTATAGAACTCCTTAAAAGCCATGTTGATCTCCATTAAGTTGGTGGTAAGACCCTGGTCTTTTTGAATCTGAGAGATGTGACGAGAGGCTGACATACTGCGAATCTGATGAGCCAAAAGTTTACCAGCTTTATCTCCATGTTCGTAATATTGAGACCCAGACAGAAGTAACTTCTCAGTTGTGTGTTGTGTCATAAGCACGTCAAACTTGGCTTGCAAGATAAGTCGGTCCTTGTACAAAGCGGGCAAGGGGGACAACGCATATAAATTGTCAATTTGAGAGATTTGGCGCGTCAGGGTATTGAGCCTCTCCCTTCATAATTTATTTTCATATTTTACGTAAGAAATAACCTCTCCTCTGATAAAGGCTTTAAGCGTCTCCCAAAGCAGAGAGGCCGATATCCCAGGACCCTTATTAGTTTCCAAAAAAGAAATCTATTTGTTGAGCCACAAAAGATACAAACTTATTATCAGCCAATAGGTGGGGATTAAGTCTCCACGGTGATCTCTCTACGGGGTGAGAGCCAAATCTGATGTTCATAGAGAGTGTAGCGTGATCTGATAGAACTATAATGTCATATTTGCATCCAGTGAGATGAGATAGCAATCTGCTATCAATCAGAAAAAGGTCAATGCACGTGTAAGAGCGGTGTACGGGGGAAAAGAAAGAAAAAGCTTTCTGGGATGGATGTAAAAACCGCCAGGCATCTTTCACATTAAATTCTGACATAAAAGAATTAATAATCTTGGACGAACATGAGGGGGCGACTGTCTTTAAGGACGAACGATCCAACTGGGGATTTAGCCAGCAGTTGAAGTCCCCTCCCAGAATAAGATAATAAGTGGACATATCAGGGAGTAATTGAAAAACATGTTTAAAAAAGTTATCATTATCACAGTTAGGGGCATAAATATTAGCCAAAGCAACCGGGATGTTGTGGATAGTGCCTGTGATAATGACATATCTGCCATAAGAATCAGAGATGGTTCGAGAGTGCACATATGGAATCTATTTATTAATAAGAATTGCTACTCCTCTAGCTTTAGCATTTAGAGAGGAGTGGAAAACTTGGCCAGCCCAACTACGTCTCAATTTGATGTGGTCTCCGTTCCTAAGATACGTCTCTTGCAAAAATGTTATGTGTGTCCCCAGACGCTAAATATGGTGTAATACCTTACTGCGCTTTTGAGGAGTATTAATCCCTTTGCAATTAAAGCTGGTGAAACAAATCTCTTGTCCTACGCCTGCAACAGGTGTCGGATGAGAGTCAGTCATAGATCAGAACAGAGTAGGTAGCAAAGATGAATAGACATGTCTGCTCCCAGTCACCTGAAAGAGAGAAGGGGGGGGGGATGAAGAAAAAAAATACACACAACAACAACAACAACAACATTGTGTCAACCCCTGCCAACCAACCCGTCCCCCAAACCCACCTCCTCGCAGAAGCATCCTCCCAATTAGGACATGCGAGATCCCACCTCCCACATAATACCACCCAACTCGCCGAAGCATCCCCCCAAATGGGACGCGTGAGGCCCCACAAAACGAAAATACAAAACCAGCATGCAGTCCAATAAGGACTGGTGAAAAAAGGGAGAGCGAAAGTAGCCGCATCCACTGGCGCCCTCTCCTGGGAGCATGATATAAATGTGACAATATGCAGAAAAGAAAGGAAATCTAAACATTATTGTCTGTGTTCTAGATTAGAAATGGTGCTCGCATAATACTTTGGAACACTACAACAGGATCAAAATATATATACAGTATTGCTCAATACCTGTAATGTCAACACCCCAAATGTCTAAGGTAGGAATAGAGTTCCCCTTGTGCTCATATGACACTGCAACGGCATCTCCGAGGAATAAGAACATATTAAACCAAAAGTGTATTGTCTCAGGGGTCACCAACCTTTTCGAAACTGAGAGCTACTTCGTGGGTACAGAGTCATACAAAGGGTACCACATTGATAAACTCTTCGGAAATAACAAAGCATAAATTGAAAAAAATATATAATAAACATCTTTTTAAGAACATATTTTAAAGATAGACATTTTTAAATATATATAAATTCAAAAAAGAATAACAACTGAATAAAATGAAATTTTAAATGCAGCTTAGTAGTGAGTTGTGCTATTTTTAGTAAAGGTCCGGGGGCACCACAAATGGTCCTTGGGGGCACTAGGGTGCCCGCGGGCACCACGTTGGTGACCCTTGGTCTAGAGAGTCATAAACAAACAACACATCCTACCATAATGTCTTCAGCAACAGACCCTAATGTCTCCAGAGTCTCCAGATCTATACCGTTGTCGGGTCGACCGCATTTTTAAGGTTCTTCTTAATGAAGTCTGCAGCCAGGACTGGGTCTTCAAATTTATAAATTTGTCCATTTGGAAGAGAAATCCGCAGAGTAGCAGGGAAAAGGAGCCCAAACTTGACCCCAGGGCATGCATGCAGTGCTTTCTTCACCGCCACGAACGTCGTACGCTTTTTGGCCACCGTGGGTGAATAATCAGGAAAGATGAAAACACGCTTCCCTTTGTAGAGCAGAGGACAAGACTCACGGGCCCTGCGCAGAATCTCGTTGCAGACCTGGAACAGGACGACCCTTACCACAAACGGGCGCGGTGGATTCCCCTCCATAGGTCTGGATCGCAGGGTTCGATGGGCCCGGTCCAGGGAAGGCCCTGCCTCAAGGCCTAGCAGGTTTTGGAGCAACGTGGAGACAAACTCAGTAGGATGTTGGCCCTCGGAGCCCTCCGGGACCCCCATGAGACGAATATTATTCAGTCTGGAACGGTCCTCCAAGTCCTCACATTTTTTAAATAACGTGCCTACCTTCATATTCAGGGAGGAGACCAAAGCCTCCATGGTGGTTAGCTTCCCATCCTGCTCGTTAGCCGCCCGTTCCAGGTCACGAACAGTAGACTCCAGTGAGGCAATCTTAGTTTCCAACACCATCACGACAGCTGTAATCTCTTTCTTCACGACACTCTCCACCCTGTTCTCCATCCTGTCAATGTTGTCATTCAGCATATCCTGCACTTTAGCTAATAGTTCGCCATTAGCGTTAGCATTAGCATTAGCACCTGGACCAGTTAGCGCTTCGTGGTGGGCCCTGCCGCGAGTTACCTTGTCGTTTTTTCCCCATGTTTAATTCTGGAACTTGCAAGTGGAGGGTCGGTTATTAGTTTTCATCCAATAATGGCCCGATATATTCCAGAAGAGTATGTTAGGATGTGTAGAAAAGGTATATTAAATCACATGCTCCCGAGGAGTTGAAGCAAAACACGTCCTATGCCATCAGTGCTCCATAGCGCCCCCATTGTTGTCACTTTAATGACTATTAAATAATCTGTTAAAGTTAACTCAGCTGAAAAAACATAAAAAGACAAAATTATTGGATCTCTCAGGAATATTTCCCTCAAATATGTTTAAAGAAAAGATACGGATTTTAGTTCAACTTTATTTCAACCCATAGATGTACAAATCACAAAACAAGAATTAAACTTTAAAACAAAGCCTAAATAAAAATTAAAAACATGTATATATACAGTGCTGGGCAGCGCTAATCCAAAAATTAGTTCCGTTATTTCTAAAGCACTAACTAATTTATTTAGGTCCGCAATTTCAAAAGCACTAATGTCTTATGAAAATTAGGGGAAGCTAATTATAATCCGCTAAATAAATTCAACAATTGAATTACCATGCTGTTGCTCCATTTGACCATTAGATGCCTGTCTTGATCAGCATAACAGCTTTAAATAATTTCTTTTCATTCAACAGCATTTTATTTTTGTTTTATTTTTTAAATAAAATAAAACCACAGTCCAAACAACACATTAGGAGAGATACCTTGAGTTTTTAAAACCACCAGATCATGATAAAGTGATTTCTTACCACACACACCCCAACAGCAGAAGAACAATCAGAGCTCTGACAAACTTTTCTGAAAGGCCACACCTGCTCCTTTATCTGCTTGCCTTTCAATCAGTGATGGAGAGCACCAACAGGTGCCACTGGTTACATCAAGAACATAAAAATACAATAAATTAATTCATTTATTTGCTCATTCTTTTGAGAATTGTGAAAAGTCTCTCCATTCTGTCTCTACTTACATTTGTTCTTCTCTCTGCTGCTTCATCTCTTCTGATGAACTGAAATAAATCATCCTCTCTGTCCTGCTGCCTCTTTCTTCCCCATCTCCTTTCCTCAGCCCTGGCTCACCTGCTACTGCGCTTGGACTTGAAGTGTCCTCAGTGATGGAGACAGTTAGGACAGGAGGTGCAGTGGAAGGTCTCTGTCCATGATGACAAACCAGGACCAAGTCACAGCAGCAGCTTCCCATTAACTCCTTGACCCGCCTGGATATTTACAGTCCTGAACAGAGGAAACATCACAGTTGGCAAAAAGAGAAACAAACATAAAAAAAACTTTACATGTATTAACAGTTGCACGTACAAAGTATATTCTTCATTACACAAGCACATACTTTGTATTTATTTTTTTAGATTACCCTATATATCTTTTTTGCCTGCAAAGGATTTACCTTGTCAAGCAGGTACCATCTTCTCCAAAGTTATCCTAATAACAGCGACAGGAAGCAGAAGCGGGGTAAGCGCGGAGGTATCGGAGCTAGGCTAGCAGCTAGCCCACACAAACCGGCGATCCCATCCATGGTTTTGGCTAACGTGCGCTCCTTGGACAATAAACTGGATTATATACGCCTGCTACGAATGACACAAAAGACTGTGAGAGACTGCTGTGTGTTTGTATTCACGGAAATGTGGCTCAACAACAACGTTCCGGACCATGCTGTTCAGCTAGGGCAGCTAACATGCTACAGAGCAGACTGAACCCTCGAGGGAGGTAAGACACGGGGAGGGGGGCTGTGTGTTTACATCAACAAAGCATGGTGCCTGGATGCTGCTGTGGTCCACAAACACTGCTCACCTTTAGTGGAGTTTATGACTATTAAATGCAGACCGTTTTATTTACCGAGGGAATTTACAGCTGTTATGATTGTTGCTGTATATATTCCTCCAAGCTCCAACAGCAAAGTTAGAGGTGAGGCGCTGAATGAACTATATCTGCACATCAGTGAGCAGCAAACAGCCCATCCTGATGCTTTTCTCATCACGGCTGGTGATTTCAACCAAGCAGATTTAAAGAGTGTATTTCCAAAAACATACAGAAACATAAACTTTGCAACAAGAGGAAACAACACACTGGACCAAGTTTACACCACCATGAAAAATGCCTACAGAGCCCTCCCCCTCCCCCACATTGGTGCTTCTGACCATATCTGTGTTATGCTAAAGCCAGCATACAGGCCACTGGTGAAAGTCACAAAACCAGTCCGCAAGCAGATACGAGTGTGGCCAGAGGGGTCTTCAGAGGCACTCCAGGACTGTTTTGACACCACAGATTGGGGTATGTTCAAAGAAGCTGCTACCACAAACAACAACTTATGTCTCCAGGAGTACTCAGACACTGTATGTTCATACATCACCAAGTGCATTGATGATGTAACTAACCTCAAGACCATCACTGTTCGGGCTAATCAGAAGCCATGGCTGACAGCTGAGGTTTACAGACTCCTGAGAGCCAGGAATGCTGCCTTCAAAGCGGGAGATCAGGTGGGCCTGAGGGCAGCCAGAAAGAACCTGGCCCGGGGCATCAGAAAGGCCAAGAAGCAGTATTCCAGGAAAATAGCTCACCGTTTCAAGGACAGCAAGGATACACGCAGTCTGTGGCAGGGAATACAGACCATCACAAACTACAAACCACCCCCAGACCTGTGACAGCTCAACCTCTACGCTGAATGAACTGAATGAGTTCTTTGCTCGGTTTGAGGCAAGTAACAGCACACCTGCACATAAACTCCCCCCCTCTCCTGATGGCCAGGTGCTGGCGCTGTCCTCAGACAGCGTAAGGCGATCATTTATCAAGATTAACGCCCGGAAGGCCTCTGGTCCTGACAACATACCTGGTCGTGTGCTGAAGGACTGTGCAGGGGAACTCGCAGCGGTCTTCACGGACATCTTTAACATCTCACTGAGCCAGGCCATCGTCCCCACCTGTTTCAAAGCCACCACCATCATCCCTGTCCCAAAGAAGGCAACGCCCGCATGCCTCAATGACTATCGCCCAGTAGCACTCACCCCCATCCTGATGAAGTGCTTTGAACGGCTAGTCATGAAAAGCATCACATCTGTCCTCCCTGCCTCCCTGGATCCCTTCCAATTTGCATACCGACCTAATCGCTCAACCGACGATGCCATCTCCTCTGCCCTCCACACAGCTCTCACACATCTGGACACGAAGGACTCTTATGTTAGAATGTTGTTCATCGACTTCAGCTCGGCATTCAACACCATCATCCCCCAACAGCTCATCCATAAACTGGACAGTCTGGGGCTGAACACCTCAATGTGTAACTGGCTGCTAGACTTCCTGACCGGGAGACCACAGACAGTACGGATCGGGAGTAACACATCTAGCACCATCACATTGAACACAGGGGCCCCACAAGGATGTGTGCTGAGCCCCCTTCTATTCACCCTGCTAACACACGACTGCACACCATCGTACAGCTCCAACCACTTCATCAAGTTTGCGGACGACACAACAGTGGTAGGTCTCATCAGCAACAACGATGAGACGGACTACAGGAACGAGGTGAGCCGCTTGGCCTTGTGGTGCGGACACAACAATCTCACTCTCAACGTGGAGAAGACAAAGGAGATTGTCGTGGACTTCAGGAAGAGGGATGCACAACATGCCCCTCTGACCATCAACAGCACCGCAGTGGAGAGAGTGGACAGCACCAAGTTCCTGGGAGTGCACGTCTCGAAGGACCTGTCCTGGAGCAGGAACACTGCAGCACTGGCCAAGAAGGCTCACCAGCGTCTCTACTTTCTCCGCAAGCTGAAAAGGGCTGGAGCTTCAACCCCCATCATGTGCACCTTCTACAGGGGTGCCATAGAAAGTGTCCTGACCAGCTGCATCACGGTGTGGTTTGGTGCATGTACTGCATCATGCCGCAAGAGCCTCCAGCGCATCGTGAGAGCAGCTGAGAAGATCGTCGGCACCTCCTTGCCCTCACTGCAGGACTTACACAGCAAACGCCTCACTCGGAAAGCCCTCTGCATGGCAGGTGATCCCACACACCCACTACACAGCCGCTTTAGACTGCTGCCATCAGGGAGGAGACTGAGGAGTCTCCAGGCTCGAACCAGCAGACTGAGAGACAGCTCTGTTCATCAGGCAGTCAGAATGCTAAACACTCTGCCTGCTCTGCCTCCCCTCCCATTTGAACTGCCTTAACACAAAAAACTTTCTCACACATTACCACTCAACACAAAGTTTTTAACACTGGACCCTGTGTCATCAAACGGGTTATTCACTAAACTCTCGGTCATGTGCTCATTCAGTTTGCACTACTTCTCATATTTGCACTAATGTTTGTATTACATTACTGCCTATAGTCATACTACTGTTTACATTCACTGTTTACATTTATTAATACGGTTTACATTTATTACTACTGTTTTACATTTATTACTACTGTTTACATTTACACTACTTTTATATCTACACTACTGCTGATACATATACAGTATTCTCTGACTAGCCTTATCTAAGGATGCCAAATGTGCCTTATGTGCCTTACTGCATATGCCACTTTGCCTCTATACCAACATCAACTACCTCATGCTGCTGTGCCACTCTTTGCAAATGTCAATGCTAGAACCTTCAGTTTATTTTATAGATATACTTTTTATACTTTTTATACTACTATGCAAAAACTCAGGACAGTATTACACTTTTATTATTTCATTTTATGCTTATGTTCATTGGGTGTTTGGTGTTTTAGGGGTGTTTGGTGTTTCAGTGTTGGTGTAAATTTTCATACTTTTATACTACTATGAAAAAACTCAGGACAGTGTTACACTTTTACTAGGGGTGTAACGGTACGCTAAAATCACATTTCGGTTCGGTTCAACTACAAGGAGAGCTCGGTTCGGTTTATTTTCGGTACAAATTTTTTTTTTTTTTTTTTTACAAAATAAAGACTTACAAAATTTTTATGTGCCAAAAATATGTTTGTATTGTATTGTAGTAATAAATAAAAGTGACCCATTTGGATGACCACCAGCCTGATCAAGAAAGGTCATCAAAGACTCTACTTCCTCAGACGACTGAGACGTGCTGGTCTGAGCAGCCCAGTTCTCACCTCGTTCTACAGGTGTGCAGTGGAAAGCGTCCTGTGCTCCAGCATCAACGTGTGGCATGGAGGCTGCACAGTTGCAGAGAGGAAAGCTCTACAGAGAGTGGTGAAGGCTGCACAGAAGTCTGTTGGAGTCAGTCTCCCCACCATCACAGACATTTACACCTCCAGATGCAGGAAAAGAGCCACCTGCATCATGAAAGACCTCACTCACCCAGCACACTCACTCTTTGCCCCACTCCCCTCAGGACGGAGGTTGAGGAGCATCAAATGTAGAACCACTAGACTGAGGAACAGCTTCTACCCTGAGGCTGTTAGACTCATGAATGAATAAATAAAAATAAAATAAAAATAAACACTGCAAAATATCACATCATGCTGATGCTGATCTGTTTTTCTTGTTGCTGTGTTCATCTGTGACCATCTGCTCATACAGACTCGTGTTCGTGCTGCTGTTTATAATGATGTTTTTCCACTATATTAGGGCTTAGTGTATTTCTAGTTGATGTTTTTCTTAGTTAATTCTAGATGTTATTACTGTTTTTCTCTTGCATTTGTTGTTGGATGTAACTGGGACCACGTGTACATAATCTCGTTTTCATCACATGTACCACATGCGGTGCAAATGACAATAAAGACTCTCTGACTCTGACTCTGATTTTAAATAAACAGCACTCTACAATAAATAAACTATATTAACAATAATAAAAATCTTAATAAATACAATAACAGTCAGAACAATAAGCAGCAACAGACTGTTTACAATCTAACTAATCAAGTTTTTGTCCAGTAGCAGCAGTGTGGCTGTATTTGTCCTCATTACTGTACTCACAACTTCTTCTTGGTGGGACAGGTGTGGAACAGTTCAGAGTTCAGTTCAGTCATCACTTAGCTGCAGGTGGATTTACCTCTGTCACAGACTGGAAATAAAAAACAAAAGAGATAAAAAAAAACAAGTTAATAAGATTATGATTTAAAAAAAAAGATTATTTAGATAATAATAAAACAATACCTCTTCAACAATTGAATCTCTCACTCTTCATCATCATGGCAGGGCTTTAATCTGGTCCAGGGCTTGTTGTTGACAACATCAGTTAGTTTTTTCATAAAGAGCTGAACTTTTTGAAGTGTTGACGTGATGAATGTCTCATAGCGACGCTCAGTAACTTTAAACCCTGCGCATATAACAACGTTCAGACAGATTCAGAGATTTAAAAACTCATACAGCTTGTGTTTATTGCTCTGGACCGCTCTGATTACCTGATGAAGGAGTTTTAATGCAGCTCTTCGTTCACGTTCGGATGAAGTAGTTTTAATGCAGCTGCTGTTCACGTTCGGATGAAGTAGTTTTAATGCAGCTGCTGTTCACGTTCGGATGACAGTTTCCAGCGCGTTCACGTGACGTGTTGCTGCTGCGTCACTCAAGCAGCTGCTGCAGTCTTCATGAAGCAAAGTCCACACAAGCTGCGCGTGCGCTCGTCTTTTGAAGAAAGCTATAACGTTCAAAAACAGGAGACCGCACGAGATGCTAACGGCTAAATGCTGCGCGTGCCACGCGAAAATAGGTCCGTGCTGAAACGCGCCCAGGAAATTTTGTTCCGCGGTGCATATATTCACCTGTTAAGAACGTTTAATGAGTGAAAAAATAACCGAAACGGTACGCAGGTGGACCGAACCGAACGTGGTGTACCGATACGGTTCGGTAAACCCATTACAACCGTTACATGCCTAACTTTTACTATTTTATGCTTATGTTTATTAAATGTTTTAGTGTTTAGATGGTTACTGTTGCACCGAGGGACTGAGAGAAACGCAATTTCAATCCTGTGTATGTCCTGTACATATTGCAGTTTTGACAATAAATTTGACTTTGACTTTTATAAAAATTGAATGAAGAGGGGAAACGGAAAATAATGTCTTAGAAAAACTGTAGTTTCCACCGCACAACACAAGAAGACCTGTACTTTATTGAGATCACAGGTTCTGTACAGTATGTATGTGGTTATAATGAAAGTGTACTCAGTCGGAATCATAAGATGAATAAATTGATTCAGCCGTGAACCTCCATAACACAGCTGCAGATTGTTTTGCACTTGTGAAAAGGTGGCTGTTTACATTCTGAAGCTTAATAAAAGCTTAATTATTAATTATTTTATTACTCCCCACCTCCTGACCAGTACCACTGCGACATAAGAAAAAAATCTGCACATAAAAAACAATAATTCTTGTGTTTGTGAAGTTAGGATGCAGCTATTATCTAAATTGAAAAAAAAAAACTCACAGAGGTCTAATTAAGAGCTGGTCACTTTCCTCAGCAGGGATAAACACATCTACTTTGCGTTTTGAAGCCATATCTTCTCATTTTTACAGGTTAAATACGTGAAAACAGAAGCGGCCATAATCGTGCATAAATGTTTTCTGAATGAACAAGTGTGGACGGTTTAATAGTAAAATAATAAATAATAAAAGCTTAGCTTCGGTCTACTCCTTGCTCCCTTAAAAAAATAAAAAGTAAAATTAGCTTAGCGGCGAAAATATTACGGGACCCATTGTACGAGCTGATCTCCGACAAAAAATAATACAAAAAAATGTCTACGCAAATGACAAAAGCCTATCATCTGCTTAAAATCATAACCGCTTTAGGCTTTTAATTTTTTAATCCCACATTTTAACATAACTTACATTTAAAAGTGTATTCCGTCGCTTCGTCCGCCATAACGATCCAAAATTTTCCCTCAATACGCACGCGCAGTGTAAACGCAATGCATTTTGGGAAAGCCTCGGTCTTGAAGGATACCAAGTACACCAGTACACCTGCTGCAGCGGGACTGAGGGACGCTTTTTTGTCACGGACCACATCCGGCGCTGACAGGATATGGTCTGTTAGCAGCCCGTAAATAAGTTTTTTCGTTTTTACTGATAGATAATTAGTTATTAGCGGTACTGCATTTTAAATAAAAATAGCGCAAATCCGCTTATGAATTATAAAAGTTAGTCAATCCGCTGTAAAGCTAACAAATTGTTTAGGTACGCTATAAGCGGATCAGCGCATTAGCGCTACCTAGCGGTCTGGCGCCCACCTTTGGGAAGAAGCATGTAAAATATAACGGATGGATGAACTTACATAAAACATTCCAGTCACCAATTCAAAAATGCAATAACTTTTAGCGTTTTTGTGTAAAAATCCTGAAATGAGTTCCCGTCACTGGTTGATGATGTCATTGTGACGGGCCACTGTAGGACACAGAGTGAGGTTGCGCTGTTTTTCCTGTGAAAATGGAAGCGGAAGGCTTTGTAGTAAGGGTGTAATTGTTCACTAAAAATCACATTTCGGTTCAGTTTCAAGGAGGGCTCGGTTCGGTTAATTTTCGTCACAAAAAAAGGCCAAAATAAAGACTTACAAAACTTTTTTTTTTAAAGTATGCCAAGTAAACAAGTTCAGTTATTAAAGACTTCTTAACTGGAGGTGATCTGGTGGATGAAGAAGACTCAGCTGCCATCATCCTCAGACTGCAAACAACACAGATAAAAAAAAATTGAGTTAATAAGATTATAATTTTAAATTAAGTTAATTAGATCACAATAACAATACCTCTTCTTCTGTTATGAGGTGGTTGAATCTCTTGCTCATCATCATCAACAGGGCAGGGCTTTAATCTGGGTTTGGGCTTGGTGACATCAGTTTTAGCTTTTTCATAAAGTGCTGCTACAACTTTTTGGCTCAAGTGTTGACGTGGGATGTCATAGAAGGGCTCAAGAACTTTAACCCTTAAAGCCGGCGTGTCAGAGCTTTAAAATCTCTTTATATTGTGTTATTGCTCTGGACTGATCTGAATTACCTGATGAAGGTTGATCTGAATTACCTGATGAAGGTTGATCTGAATTACCTGATGAAGGTTGTTTAAATGCTGCTGTTAGTGGTCTTTGCACCAAGCTACGTTCACATTCGGATGATGTTTCAAGCTCGTTAACAAGTTAGACGTGTTGCTGCTGCAGATCCAATCTCCGTGAAACACACAGCTTTGGATTTGTTCACGTCTTTTAACAAGAAAGCCATAATGTTCCCAAACAGGAGACCGTAAAGAGATGCTAGGCTGCCAATGCTACGTGTGCTGCAAGGCATGCAACAATTAATAGCGCTGTGCTGAAATACGCTTAGGAATTTAAGTTCCTCTGTGCATAATCTCTCACTAATAAAATTTAATGAGTGAAAAAAATAACCGAAACGGTACGCATGTGGACCGAACTGAACATGCTGTACCGAAACAGTTCAATACACCCATGTGTATCATTACACCACTACTTTGTAGAATACGATGAAGTGCTGGAATGCAATGTGGGCCTAATGGACATTCAACCAGACCAGAACCGACAGCTGGACCTCAGGAATCAAGTCAGGGCTTATCAGTTGTGGATTCAGATCATGAAGATCATCTGAGTCCAACACCTCGACTTTTACCAGATCCTTGTCATCCAAATGCTCCGTGTAAATTAGGTTGTCATCAGTAAATAATATCGTTAGTACAGAATGTGAGGAGTAACAGATTCTTATAAATAACGTTTCTTTTTCACTTCGTTCTCTCTCTTTTCCGATTTTCTTGCCTCCTTTATTTCTTTGTGAACATCCCACTGAATATTCGATTCTACTGAATATAGCAGTTTAGTTTAGTCCCGCCAGTTATAGAATACGGGTGAAAAATAGGTCATAATTGATAATTGGTCAACTGACATTAGCTTGTGATTTACATGCTGGAGCTTAAGGAACAAAATTAGTCGGACATTTTCCTGTTTCAGGAAGGTGAAGAACGAAACACTGTAGCTCCAGGTCGGTTTTCACATTTCATTACAACCCGGTGAACTATTCTAGCAACGTTAGATGTTCACTTCTTTGTCTTCCATCCTTTGACTGGCACTGATGACATCACACTTCAGAGTGATCATGGACAAAGTTGGAGAGACCCAGGTAAAAAAATAAAAAAAATAATTACAGTATCAATCCATCTGTTCAAAAATCTTTTTGATGCAAGATGCTGAAACAAGCTGCTTTTAGGACTTTTTCAATTTATTTGTGCTTCAAAACACTTCATTTGACAGTTTAAAATAAGTTCGGCCAATTTAAAGTTTTCAACGAAAATTAGACATTTTTATATTTGTATTGTTTAAAAATGTTACTGTATTTATGGTACTTGTGTTACTTATGAGAAACAAATTTACAGTGTCTGCATGTATTCTTAATAATTGGCTGTAAATCGTGGTGGTAGCTCAATGGTCTGTGTTGTGATCTCGTAATTAGGCCCAGCGTTGTCAGAAAGAAAATATAAAATGTTGTACTGCCATTTTAAAATGATCATATTTTGAACCAAACCAGGGTATGTTCTGAGTGTTAGCTGTGCTTTATCAGCCGGCGGGGGGTAAGATGATGTGTGATTGGAAAACATTCACACGGGAGGGTGGAAGGTTTGGTTGGGCGCCTGGCGAGCAAATGGTCCGGCTGGTCAGATCAGACACATGGGTGTTCATGAAAATACATTTGATTGTTTTATGAACAGGAATGCTAAACCATTATATTTAAAAAACAAACAAACAAAAAAAACTACCAAACAAACAAAAATATTGTATAGACCTGCAACTAGGAATGCACAATATAAACAATATTTAAAAAAAGTGTTCAATACAGAAACAACTGGACTTTATTTGTAACAGAAGACGTTTCGCTTCTCAACCGAGGAGCTTTCTCAATTCAAAGAGCAGACAGTGAGTGAGCAAGGTTTTAAAGGCTGAGATAAGATATGTTGTATCTTATCTCAGCCTTTACACAGTAACAGTAAGTTGTACTATGTACAGTTTTGTTTAGGTTTTTGAATGTCCAGAGGACCAAACTTAGCTTTTTTAGAGAGTACAGAGCAGCTGTAGCCTCCGCAGCTAGTAAAACCGGAAACTGCCGGAAACTCCCGGAAACTGCGTAACTCGGCTTTTCAAAATAAATATGTCAATTTTTTTAAAAATGGGAGATGCATTGTAACCGTGAAACGTCGTAACTCAAGACCGTCGTAAGTTGAGGACTACCTGTATATCGTTATCGCCACCCTTCACAATACCTATCGTGATATGAATTTTATGCCATATCGCACATCCCTACCTGCAACCTTCAATATTAATATGATGTTTATCTTCTATCTGGCAACACTGGGAGCAGCTGAAACAAACGAGAAAAAAAAGAAAAAACATTTTGATTTTCTTCTTCTTACTAACTCAAACCTGTAGCTTGATGGTGGCCCAATCCGTACACTGAAATCCAGATTGTTTTCACAACAACAACAACCCCACGGTGGCAAACAATGTTCACCTTTAATTCTGGGTCTTTTTATTTAATCTTTGAGACAATTCGACTTCGGTTGGATTCAAAGCTCTCTGTGTCCAAACACAGGGCAGAAAAATGCTGGTGAAGATTCTCAGTCGTCCAGGACATGATAAAATCAAAAAAGGCGTTCAACACAGAACAACTGGACTTTATTTGTAGCAAAAAGACGTTTTGCTTCTCATCCGAGGAGCTTTATCAATTCAATGAGGAGACAGTGAGAGGGAGAAGTTATAACCAGGATAAGCCATTGACACGCACCAACATATGTAAATTGGAAACCAACACCCACACATACTTGGGATAACACGTACCTGTGACCCATTCAAAGTTCAGTGTGTGAAAACAGAGCTTACAGAAAACACACACACATCCTACTGTATGTAAATTGACAAGTCACACCTCACACATTAATAGCAGGGACCTGTCAAAGTCTTTGTTAGTCAAATTCACAAACGAGGCTCCTCTGTTGTCATCAGGTGTGAGACGCCTGGGAACCAAACCCAGGGCTGCACTATAAGTTTTAGAAATTTGGAATCTTAGACCTCCTCCTCTGTTTAACGATGGTTTCTCTCTTTTTACATAAATCGCCTCCTTCACACCTCTCTCAAACCACCTGTGCTCTCGGTCCAAAATATGTACATTCTGGTCCTCAAAAGAGTGTCCCTTGTCTGTGAGGTGGAGGTGAACAGCTGAGTTTTGTCCAGAGGAGGAGGCTCTCCTGTGTTGGGACATTCTTCTGTGGATGGGCTGTTTAGTTTCTCCAATGTAGAGGTCTGGACAGTCCTCGCTGCACTGGACTGCGTACACTACACCACTCTGTTTGTGTGTGGGTGTTTTGTCCTTAGGGTGCACCAGCCTCTGTCTGAGAGTCCTGCTGGGTTTGAAATGTACTGGGATGTTGTGTTTGTTGAAAATCCTTCTGAAATTCTCTGATAGTCCAGCAACATAAGGGATGACAATGTTTTTTCGTCTGTTCTCCTTTTTCTGTTCCTTATTGTGTTTTGTAAATTTCCTCGCTGACTTGACAAAAGCCCAGTTAGGATATCCACATGTTTGGAGAGATTTTTCAATGTGTTTCTGTTCCTTTTTCTTCCCTTCTGTCTTCGTGGGGATGTGTTCGGCCCGATGCTGTAAAGTTCTGATGACAGAAAGTTTGTGTTCCAGTGGATGGTGAGAGTCAAACAGAAGATACTGGTCTGTGTGGGTTGGTTTTCTGTAAACTTCAATGTTGAGACTGTCCTCTCCTAGCCTGGCCCTCGCCTTCCTGCACAGCTCCGCTCAATTCTCATTTCCCTTCACTGCACAGTCTGGGACTTCTCTCATAGACAACGATTTCTCCGGTAGATTTTTGATCGGACCAATCAGAGAACAGAAGGGGCGGAGTTTTTGGTCCCTAACCCACGCCCCCACCTGTCCCAGCGCAGCCAGCGAGCAGCCGCATGTTCTCATTCAAAGCGATGCAAAGCGATGCAGGACTGTTTTATATATGACACAAATT
>JBBPBX010026808.1:0-10210 GCA_038048925.1 Garcialebias charrua | reverse complement strand
TGGAGTGGTTCTGATTAGGGATGGGGCAGATCCGATCCAGTATCGGTATCGGATACCAGCAGAATGTAAGTATCGGGTATCGGAACCAACCTGCCGATATTTCCAATACTTTCTAGATGTCAGAGAGCATATATATTTCACCATACTCTGTGACTTCTGTCTTACCATTGTTACTTAGCGGTATATTAGTGTTCAATTATAGATTAAATCTGTATCTGTTGATAAAATTCAACAAGAATTACAACTCATATAGTGCCAGAATTAAAAATAAGACTAGAAAATGGGGAGTAGAATGTGATGATTTCCCATAATGCTTAGCAGTATTTTAGACTAGTGTTCCTTGCACCATGAGTCAGAAGGACGTCTGTGGAAGAGACCTGCCTCTTCTTGTATGCCATTTGTTTGTGAATTACTGTAGTGAGGCTCAGAGTGTCTTCTTTGGGTTTACCTCACACAAGTCCGAGTTTTGTGCAACATACTTGCTCTCCCTTCAAGAACTTAATTATTACAGCCTCCTATGCTTGAACACCGATATCGGATCGGAAAAGTATCTGTATCGGTCGATACTCAGTTGTTATGTATCGGATCGGATCGGAAGTGAGAAATGTGGATCGGTGCATCCCTAGTTCTGATTCAGGCTGAAAAATAAAAAGTAACTCCTGTTTTGTCCAAAAGAAGTCCTTTTCAAATCGTCCAAATCTTCAGCAGCTAAGAGCAGTCTAGCACTGTCCTATCTCGTTCAATCTCCAGTCTCTATTCAGCATTATTTTATCAGATCATTGATTATTTATAGACTATGCCATATCTGTCTCCACCCAAAGGATGTACCTTAGGAAGATGTGTCTCATCTTTCTATGGAGTCTACAAGGTATGATTGTATCAGACTATCATGCATATTTTTCATTCATTCAACCTTTATTTAGACAGAAAAAGGGGTGTTACTTGTCTCGAACATTAAATCATGTTTGGCCATGTATACTTTTGCCACGTCTGCTTAGAACACGCTGTTCTGGTCAGCCATTTTTGTAAGTTCTTTGTTCTTATTCTGCTTTGGAAGGTCACTGAGTTCTGTACCATTCAGCATTAAGGGGTCACCTCTGCCTCTGTTCATAATGCCCCTTTTCCACCGCTCAGTGTGAGTTGGATCAGATCAGATCGGCTCAATTCGGTTCGTCTCACATGCAGTTCTGTTTCCACAGCTTTTTTTAATGAAATAAAGCCGCCCGACACACGCGTGCATGCTCGTGACGAACCTACAGATTTGACCACTACGTGGCATTATTAAGGAACGGTTAAGCTCAAGAACCCTCGTGCTATAAAGCCAGCTATGAAATATATTTTTTATATCCATTTATTTAGCTACATTTTAAGGAAATAAACCGGCCCGACACGCACGCGTGTGCACGTGGCAATCCTACTTTTTAAATCCTGCAGTTTTGAGCATTACATCAATTTATTAAGGACACGTTCAGCTTAAGACCCTTCTTTGCTATAATTTTAAAAACAAATAATTGTTTTTACCGTGTTAATCATGTAAAGTACTTCCGTGTTCGCGCCCTCGCTTCAGTGAAAGCTAGCTCCACTCCTCCTCCCTGCGCGGTAGAGCACGGGTCGTCACTCCTCAGAAATTAGACCAAAATCCTGGTGCGCGCAGCTCGGAATATCCGGTGGAAATTCATTCATTCAACCTTTATTTAGTCAGGTAAATCTTATTGAGCCTCATGGCTCATTTACGAAAGTGACCTGCTAAAACTAAAGAACAATGAACAGCAATGGTAGAATTTCCTTAAACAATAAACAATAGAAAACAAAAGAGAAAAAAACAAAAGAGAGAAATACTTTTTTTTTTTAACAAAGTATCAAAAAACTAGCAAAACATTATAAGGTAAACGTATAAAATCAAAGACAGGAACAAATCTGCATTGGTTTTTGCCAGGATTCATACAGATTCTGAAAACCATTTAGAGAAGTCAAGGTCGAGAGCTTCAGATCTTTTTGTAAGATATTCCATGAAGCAGGAGCAGAGTAGGAGAAGGCCCTTTTTCCAAGTTCAGTCCTCACTGATGGAACACTGCAGGTAATCATGTCCTGAGAGCGCACACTGTAGCTGCACTCACGCAAAGACATGTAGGAGGAGATGTATGAGGGCAGCAAACCAAGAAATGATTTAAAGATGAAAGTGTACCAGTGGAAGAGTCTGCGTGAGGTTAATGATGTCCAGTTAACCAGTGAATACAGGGTGCAGTGGTGGGTACGATACTCACAGCCAGTTATGAATCTTAGTGCACCATGATAGACAACATCCAACATCCGCAGGGTGCTTGTAGGAGCATTCATGTAGAGAATGTCACCGTAATCAATGGAGGGAAGGAAAGTCACAGATACAAGGCGTTTCCTAACATTCAGTGTTAGGCATGATCTGTTTCTGAAAAAGAAACCCAGTTTAACTTTCAATTTCTTCACTAGGTTTTCCACGTGGAGTTTAAAAGAGAGATGTGAATCGACCAGTATACCCAGATATTTATAGGAATCAACAAACTCAATAGGGACACCATTTGAGGATAAAATCAGAGGAAGATCTGTTGGAACCGCCTTCCTACTTGAAAAAAACATTCCTTTTGTTTTATCAGCATTTAGGACAAGTTTGAGACGGAACAAATCTGACTGGATGATGTCAAAAGCGGATTGCAGTAACTGGAAAGCCTTAGCTACTGTTTTAGCTCGGCAGTAAACAACTGTATCATCAGCATAGAAATGTAAGGATGCATCAGGGATGCAGTGACCTACATTAGCTATGTAGATTGTAAAGAGGGTTGGTCCTAAAACTGAGCCTTGTGGTACACCATTTTTAACTGTTAAATAGCTGGAAGAAGTACCGTTATGTTGAACACATTGCCTCCGATTGGAAAGATAGTTAGAAAACCAACCGATGGTGTGATCAGAGAAACCGATTTCTGAGAGCTTATGACACAGGATGTTATGGTCCACAGTGTCAAAAGCTTTAGACAGATCTAAGAAAAGTGCAGCACAATAATCCTTAGCATCCAATGCTTCAACAACATCATTCAGAACCTTCAGAGAAGCAGTTGTTGTGCTGTGTTTTTTCCTGAAACCAGATTGATGGAGAGGTAAGATGTTAAATGAGTCCAGATAATTTTTGATCTGAGAGTTTATCAGTTTTTCTAGAACCTTGGCTAAGATGCAGAGTTTAGAGATCGGTCGATAATTGTTCAGTGAGGTGGGGTCACCTCCCTTCAGCAAAGGAAGAACAAAGGCTGTTTTCCAAGCATCCGGAATGGTGTTTTGGCTTATGGACAGATTAAAGATGTGGGTCACAGGGACTGTGATGATATGAGCAGCCAGCCTTAAGAAATAAGGTGGAAGTTCATCTGGACCTGCAGATTTTTTAGGATCAAGATCATTTAACAATTTATTTACCTCACTGACTGAGAACGGAGAAAAAGAGAAGGTGTGATTAACTGATGGTTGACTTGTAGGAGGGATTTGATTTGTAGAAGTTTGATTATTAGATGAAGTGGCTGATTTTCCATTTGTAACTGTGTCAAATAATGAACTAGAAGCAACAAAATGTTTATTGAAACAGTTCAGGATCTCGTGCTTATTTGACACAGGAACAGAGTCAACAAGAAATTGTGATGGGAGGTCAGATGATTGGGGGGTGCCTGAGAGAGATTTGATGGTTTTCCAGAATTTTTTAGGATCGTTTAGATTTTTGGAGGTCTGAGATAAGAAGTAGTTACGTTTTGCGGCTTTGATGGCAGTTGTGCATTTATTCCTTAGCTGCCGAAATTTCAACCAATCAGTGTCTGAGTGTGATTTTCTTGCTGCGGCCCAAAGATGATCTCTCCAGTGCAGGAGATCAGCTAGTTCAGGAGTAAACCAGGGGCTGTCACGGCCCTTTATCCTGAACTGCCGGAAAGGTGCGTGTTTGTTTACAAAGTAAATGAAACTATCATGAAAATAGTTCCAAGCGGTGTTCACGTCATTGATTTGTAGGATACGTTGCCAATCAAAGTGGGATAGATCCCAAAGGAATGACTGTTCACTGAAACGTTTCAAATCCCTTTTTTGAATTATTCTGGGCTTAGCAGGTGGAAGTTTAGTAGATCTAAGAGCTGCTATTACGGAATGATCACTCAAAACGTTAGCAAATACACCTATACCAGGAAATTTGTGAGGTGCGTTTGTGAAAAACAGATCTAAGGTAGAAGATTTTTCGGGACATTTTATGTTTGGTCTGGTGGGAGAATCAATAAGTTGTGTTAGATTGAGAGATAGGTAACATTCCTTGAATTTATCACAGAGGGGGGTCGATTTATTCCAATCAATGTTAAAATCTCCAGCCATAACAATCTCATTGTGTTTTAAATTTCCTATGAATTCAGTCAGGGAAGACAAAGCTTCAGGTGTTGCGGAGGGGGGACAATAACAACCAACAACAGTTAAAACTGGAAAACCCAGGAAATTCATTCTACTATTAGAACTACTCTGAGTTTGTCAAATGAAAAGTATTCTTCCATTAGTTGTCTTGACCCCTGGGGCTGGAGATCTTTGTTTGTGGGTAAGGCCCTGTTTACACGGACACTGTGTGGGGGAAACGCAACTTTTGGGTATGTTAATTAGGTTGAAAGTTTTGCGTTGACATGGGCGAATTCTGTGGATACGACTCTCTCCCCTCCACCCCCCGTACTCATGAATTTACTGTAGTTACCATGCTGGGCCTGTAGATGGCGCTGTGATCTTTGGAACCTTCACTACTGCGCATGCGTGCCACTGCTGCCTGATGTAAACAGAGCAGACGAGGCAGCCTGTTTTCCTCTCTGGCTAAAAGTTCAGCTACTACAAGTTGTTGTCAACAAGTTAACAACAAGTTAAAGCTGGAATTTGGATAAGAGTCAACAGATCTGACACCAAGTGGACCGCTTCATCTGCACACCAGTTGCTGACTGGACCGGAACCGAGTCAACATGTCTGACTTTAGTCCGTGAGAATCAGCTGATTTACAGCAGCGCTACAAGGTAAACAATGTTCTTAATAATGTTTCCTTGTGTTTAGTTCGATCACAGAACAACCAACTGAGGTTTTATTTTTATTTTTTTCCTGCGAGGTCGAAGCTGTTCCACGAAGCGGACCGGCGGTTCGGATGTGGGTCCAGTTTCCACCAGGATGAAAACAACAGAGTCCAGTTCATTAAAGTTCGGTTAACGTGTTTTTAAAAGTGTTCAATTTAATTCTCAGTGTTTGTGACATGAGTTTGTGGTGTTGAATAAATAAATAAATTAAAAATCAACCTGGTGTCTTCATTTTCAGCAGCATGTTAGGCATGACGTAACGAGTCCAGATAGCTTCATTTAGCTCAGATAAATGTAAATATCTCCCACGCTAACATAAATACTGTTTATTATTGTTAAACTGTTAATATATAGCACATTTAGTATGTTATAGTGCAGCGTGACACGTGAAATGTCCGACTGCCTCGTTAACAGAGACAACTGGATCCAGGCAGCTGGCTCTCTTCCAACACAGATGCAGGTAAGGTGTAGAATAATTAAATATGAGAATCAAAATATATTCCATCAGCTATAGTTCAGAAAGTGGTGCGTGTGTCCTCTGTCCAGTCCACCGCCATTGTTAAAATGCCGGCTGTCTGCGCGTGCGTGCTGCGTGCATGTGTTCAAACAAAAGCTCCACGGGAGATGTTTACATTATCAACGGGGGGTCAGCGAAAAACTTCCACCTTGAGAGCAGGGTCAGAAAAGTATCGGAGTCATCGAGGGGGGCCAGCAGCGTCGTGTAGGCGATAAGCAAAGTCGCAAAGAGAAAGTAGCGGTTACACTCAAAATACGCGCCGTGTAAACTGGCCCTAAACATCCCCTCCTGTGAATCTTCTCCCAGCATATCCTCTCCAGTAGGACAAAACAAAGGATCACCCTCACACAGAGAACATTCATTTACATACACCCCCCACAAATAACCCCCTACATTCCAACAGCATTTTGCTTCTTCAGAGAGAGTTGCTTTCACCAGAGAGAGACTTATTGCTCTGTAGGTGGTGTGGGGGGGGGGGGGGTTCTTACAAGCTTTGATCAAAAATAACTTTACACTGAATTTTATTTGTTATTTTTTTCATTCAACCTTTATTTAGTCAGGTAAATCTTATTGAGCCTCGAGGCCAATGATACAAATACATTAAACAATAAACAATAGAAAAGTAGCAAAAGTAGCAAAAACATCCATCCATCCATCCATCCATTTTCGTGTGCTTATCCGGGGTCGGGTCGCGGGGGTAGCAACCTAAGTAGGGAGGCACAGACTTCCCTCTTCCTCTCGATGTGGAGAAGCAACGGCTCTACTCCGAGTCCCTCCCGGATGGCTGAGCTTCTCACCCTATCTCTAAGGGAGAGTCCAGACACCTTGCAGAGAAAACTCATTTCAGCCGCTTGTATCAGAGATCTCGTTCTTTCGGTCACAACCCAAAGCTCATGACCATAAATGAGGGTGGGAACGTAGATCGATCGGTAAATTGAGAGCTTTGCCTTTCGACTCAGCTCTCTCTTCACTACGACAGACCGGTACAACGCCCGCTTCACTGCAGAAGTCACAGATACAAGGTGTTTCCTAGCATTCAGTGTTAGACATGACATGTTATAATAATAATAATAATAATAATGAATTCAATTTATAACGCATCTTTCATCCATCCATCCATCCATCTTCTTCCGCTTATCCGGGGTCGGGTCGCGGGGGTAGCAGCCTAAGTAGGGAGGCCCAGACTTCCCTCTCCCCAGCCACTTGGAGCAGCTCCTCCGGGGGAATCCCAAGGCGTTCCCAGGCCAGCCGAGAAACATAGTCCCTCCAGCGCGTCCTGGGTCTTCCTCTGGGTCTCCTCCCGGTGGGACATGCCCAGAACACTTCACCAGGGAGGCGTCCAGGAGGCATCCTAACCAGATGCCCGAGCCACCTCAACTGGCTCCTCTCGATGTGGAGAAGAAGTGGCTCTACTCCAAGTCCCTCCCGGATGACTGAGCTTCTCACCCTATCTCTAAGGGAGAGTCCAACCACCCTGCGGAGAAAACTCATTTCAGCCGCTTGTATCCGAGATCTTGTTCTTTCGATCATACCATACCATACCATACCATTTTATTTATAAAGCACTTTAAACAGGAACAAGTCCACCAAAGTGCTGGACAAACAAACACGCAACAGGCAACACATACAATGAAGTACAACACGAAAAACATAAAAACATTGCAGATCATAAATCAAACGATCCAGTACACATCAGCTGGCATTGAAAGCGATGGAGTAGTAGTGAGTTTTTAACCGGGATTTGAAAACCGAGAGGGAGGGGGCCTGTTTGATGAGCAGCGGTAACTCGTTCCAGAGTCTTGGGCCTGCTACAGAGAACGCTCTGTCACCCCTGCGCTTAAGGCGAGTTTCTGGAACTATTAAGAGTACCTGATCCTCTGACCTCAAAGCACGTGGAGGGACATATGGGTGTATCAGATCCGAGAGATAGGCGGGGGCGAGACTGTTCAGCGATTTGTAGACATCATAACCCAAAGCTCATGACCATAGATGAGGGTGGGAACGTAGATCGATCGGTAAATTGAGAGCTTTGCCTTTTGACTCAGCTCTCTCTTCACCACGACAGACCGGTACAGCGCCCGCTTCACTGCGGACACTGCACCTATCCGCCTATCGATCTCACGCTCCAGTTTTCCCTCATTCGTGAACAAGATCCCGAGATACTTAAACTCCTCCACTTGGGGCAGGACCTCCTCCCCGACCCGGAGAGGGCATGCTACCTTTTCCGGCTCAAGACCATGGCCTCGGATTTGGAGGAACTGATCCTCATCCCGGCCGTATCACACTCGGTTGCAAACCGCTCCAGTGAAAATTGTAAATCACGAACTGATGAAGCCAGTAGGACCACATCATCTGCAAAAAACAGAGAAGCGATTCTAAGGTCACCAAAACAAATCCTCTCAACACCTTGGCTGCGCCTAGAAATTCTGTCCATAAAAGTTATGAACAGAATCGGTGACAAAGGGCAACCTTGGCGGAGTCCAACTTTTACCGGAAACGAGCCTGACTTACTGCCGGCAATGCGGACCAAGCTATTTATATATATATATATATATATATATATATATATATATATATATATATATATATATATATATATATATATATAATATATGTATATGTTGGATTCACTCCTCCCATTTTCCACTAGAGGGCTCTATAGCTTTACTTTTTGTTTAAGTGAGTTGACGGTTAAACAGGAAGTGAATCAACGGCGGACCGGAAGTGGGTTTTATTTAGCCGTTAGCTGAAAATAACAAGCCAAATCTAACATAAAATCATATCTTACTTGTGTTCATGATTATTGCCCAACGTGGTAAGTTATATTTAATGCTGTAAGATGTGAGAGATATGTTATTTTGTAGTTCTAAGCGTGGGTTTTGGTGAATTAGCTTAGAGCTAATAAGATGCTAATGGGTAGCAGCTAGTTAGCTAACTTTCATTTATTTATTTATTTATTCATTTTATAAAAAAGAAACATGTTTCTTGTATAAAAAAGAAAATATAAAATGAAAGGCTAGTTAGCTAAATGATAGCTTTGTTGCTGCACTGTGATATTTAAATGCTGATGTTTATAACTGGTTGGTTAAATCTATTCTAGTTCTTAAGTATATGTTTAATCTATTCAATCAAATTAATATATTTAATCAATTTAATTTTATTCAATTAATCTATTTTAATCTATTCTAGTTCTTAAGTCTATGTTTAAGTTTGTGTTTATTTGAATTTTGCAATACTAAGTATTGGCATTTTGTTTATTTTATTTACAGTTTAACCGGCATGTTCGTGTGAAAACACTCGGCAATTAAAGGCAACAATAACAACAACAACGACCTTATGTTCTTTGTAACATAAAGTTAAACACGAGGCAACCATGTCTGAAGACCTTGCAACACTAAAGAGGAAGAGAGGACAAGCTAAAGCAGCTGTAACTAAGATGATAACAACTGCAAATGAAAAAATCAGAGAAAATAAGCCAGAAGAATTAAGGTCAGTGCTGCAAAGCCTCGACTTAGCACTTGCACAGCTTCGAGAAATTCATAGATGCTATCATACTCAGCTCACCGATGATATTGACAAAGAAGAGTCTGATGCTTATGAGAAGCTTATATTGATGAACGTTCATGATGTGCGTCACGAGGCTCTAGCCTGGCTGCAAGAAGAGGAAGATGGAGCTGGTGTCCATCCAAATGTTGATGATGAGTCAGATGTCACTAAAGTTGATTTATTTAGTGAACCACCAGCTGACATGAAAGATAAAAATTCCACATCAGCAGAACTGGAGAAAATCCAAGCCCTAAGGAAGAAAGAGAAGGAAAACTTTGAGCTACAAATTAGACTCAACAAGGTGGAGTTTGAGCTGGAACTTCAGCGAATACATCACAAGGCTGAGCTGGACGCACAGATGCTACATAATCAGCAAAAGATGCAAGCCCTAGCTGCAGATCTTCATTCTACACCTATAACTGGAAAAATCCCTACTATAATACAACCATCAACATCTCAGATAGCAGATGATTCGATCTCACAACTGCTAGAGTTTTCAAGGCAGCAGTATCAAGCCCAAGTAGACTCTCTCAGGCTCCCACCAACAGATATGATCAAGTTTGATGGTGACCCCCTTCAGTATTGGAAGTTCATGAGGCTTTTTACTATGATGGTGGACAAAGAGTCTGTTTCTGCTGAAGAAAAGTTAACTCGTTTGCACCAGTACACAGAAGGAAAAGCTCGAGATGCTATTAGTCACTGTCTATACAACCTTAGTCCCAGCGCAGGTTTCAAAGAAGCACTTGAGCGACTAAAATCAAGATTCGGAAATCCTCGTTCCATCTCCCAAGCTTGGGTTGAAAAGGTTTTGAACTTTAAAGAGATCAGAGACAGTACACAACTGAGAGACTTCGCAGACCAACTAAGAGGCTGTAAGGACACACTTGCTGCCATGAAATGTGAAGAAGAGCTTAGTGGCCGCCGTACATTAGTTGAGATAATTAGCAAGCTACCATCAGATCTCAGGGCCAAGTGGTTAAATAAAAACCATGACATCACAAAGGAGGGACGTCTACCGAAACTCGACGACGTCGTCAGCTTTGTGGAGACAGAG